>LPNX010286211.1:722318-742756 GCA_001517045.1 Pseudotsuga menziesii | reverse complement strand
ATATAATCAAAATATAGTTTACAAAATAGTGAGCTTCGAGCTTAACTAAAATTTCAAATAGCATTCAACCCTAAAACTGAAACTATATTAGTTACGACCCAATGGCCTATTCAAATAAAGTCACGGCTTAAAGCCGGTATCAAAATAACATCACTATAATTAAACCATGGCCGAAAAGGCCCAAAAATTAATTTATTAAGTCACGGCTATGAAAACCCCACTCCTTTCATTACAAAATAGCCACTAGGGCTTTGAAAAATAAATAGAGCATCTAATAGCCACAACCGAACAAGTAACCAACTACCACACGGTAGAATCTTCTTAAAACGCCATAAAACTAGTGCAGGAGGACCTCATGTGACACTGAGGCTTATCGAGATAAATGCCATCATGGAAGCCCTGTTGGTGGAATCCTTCAGAACCAAGACACTGTCTTGAGAGCCTACACAAATCAAACCCTGAATGTTAAATACATATAAATTAACAAAATAATAACTTCTTTTTGTGTAGAAGAGTTTTTAAACAAGTTCGATTCTTACCCAAGAGAGTTTGTGCAGTTGTTTTGATGTTGTGAGCCAACCCTAGCCTCCTTTGATAGTACCATGAGCTGAAGTAGAGCACTGTCAGAAGAAACACAACTCGCAGTGTTCACATGTGAAGTACCAAGCCACGATGAAGTAAGGATCAAACCCACACTAGGAAACAAGCAGTAAAACATAGAACTTGTTACTCGCTACTAACTTTCTTTTTACAATCAAGAACCAAGCTCACTCCTTCAAACAACTCTAACCACAGAGTGTATAGCTAAAGGCACTCACAGAGTCAAAATATCAACAGGAGAGACGATTACGAAGCTAGGGTAATGGTGCTGAAGACTATCACACAGATTCGATTCAGTATATATACATAAATCTCTTTACACAGTGAAAGAATGACTTTGGTAAGGAAGCATACGCTCAATGGAGTGACAGTAAAACCATGCGTCTGTGAGCCTGCGGCTGCTCACTCCACAGCTCTGAAAACAAATGAACTAAAATGCAATTTTTTAGGTTAAGAACAGCCTTTCATTGCCTCCAAAGTCAACTAAAACCCTAATATTTGAACACCAACCACATGTCCTCCAAATTATTTGTGAGATATGGGTTTCATGTTATAGTTTGAATTTCTTGTTTTTAGCCTGCACACATTTTTGTATAAAGGTCAAAACCATATAGTAGTATTTGCTTTGGTTTCATACTCTACGATTTTGGGTTTTGTTTGTTTAAACCAAAAACATAAATGTAGGAGGTATTCATAAAAGACTAGGGTTTCTAAAGTAAAATTGAACCAGAGAAAATGCTTATCCTTGTTCTCTCTCGTTTTTTTTATGTTTAGTAATTGTTTTAGTGAGGTACAAAAAAAGTGGAGGATGAACCATTAATCTATACATAAATACTTGAACTTAGAGATTATTTAACTAGGACTTACTCTAGACATTGATTTACAAATACGAATATTTTTGCCTTGTTAGTAAACTCCTGTAAAATGAGAATTCATATAAAAGAAAATGAAATACTAATACTTGGTTAAAGGAAAATCACTAGAATAGAATAATTAAAGTTTTGAGAAGGACGTGAATAATTCTAGATAGTCCTGTATACAAAATACTAACGTTAATATGTAGTTTTGGTCACAATAAATTTTATCACATCAATTAGTTTAAAGATTTCCTGGATTAGTGTACTCTTAATGGGAGAAGGAGATCTATCCATAAGATGCACCTTCTAAAATTAAAGACAAGCTTTTAACTGAAAACACAAAATGAAAGTTCATTGAAAAAGTCTGTGAAAGTAAGCATAACTGAACTAAATCTAGTTTATTACAATATTGTATTACAAACATTTATGCAAGCTTCTAGCAATAAAATATCAACAATACCTCTTACTAGGTCAAGCTGCAAAAACAAACAATTTAACTACCATTTTATCCTATGCTAGTTGAATGATAATCTCGATCTGCAAATACTGGTAACAAAAATGCTTACATGTATAGAACCTGTAAAAGAAGCATCACTTCACTGCATTATCTGTAAGCTAAGTAAGCCCCAATATCAACTAAATTTCTTTCCTACTTGTCAGAAGACAGTAAAAAACACACTTAGTATCAAGTTTAGATTTATTTTTCTTCTTGTCATTTTAAAACATAAACTGCTAAAATTCAACATACGTAACATGGTACTTTAAAGATAAACAAATAAATTATACAGAACTAGAGAATTACAATGCTAAGTTCTAAATACTAATGTTTGAGTAACTGTTAGCATTTATTGATTCTTAGGTAGTGAGATCTATGAACATTTTATGTTACATGAAAATTTTTAAATTTTTACGAATTTTTGGGTTATTACACTAGCTATGTCAATGCAACAACAATGAGATGGGGGAATGATTTCCCTAAGGATAGAGGGGGAGGGGGGGTATTTAACCTTTGGGGCCAATGGGGAAAATCCAAATGTCCATGAGAGAACCCATCAAACTGTCAACTACCTTTCTTGTCTTTTTCCCCAATCATTTATTTCTACCAGAATGTGGTTGAGCTAGTTATTGCATGGAATGGGAAGAGTATTGGAAAAAAAAATTAATTGGGAAAAGAAACCATTTTTGAAAAATGTGTTCTAACTTCCTTGGCAAGGAAAATGCCCAAAAATGTATGTCATTCTGCCATGCATCCATGTTTCCCATTTTCCTCACCATTCTCCTTCATGTTAGGGCTTTTGGGAGCACCTGGAGTTTTTCCTGGGTGTTTTCATTCCATGTTTTTGGTTGTTGGCTTCATTTTCCGATGGATGGGAGGTCGTTTTTGTAATGCCATGGATTGGGTTTCCTTCCTCACTTTTTTGGAGCTACTGGTGCATTTTCCATTCATGTTTTTGCAATTTCATGTGTTTTTACCATGGTTGTGAAGTGTTTTTGTTAACTTCTAGTGGCTGGGATCTCTGTTGGGTGTTTTGGTGCCGTTCCACATGCCCACTGTGGATAATTTTCATTGTTTAGTGTTTCCCAATGAGTGGGAGAACAGAGCCACAAATTTTGGGTGCTGTTAATTCATTTTCGCCACGTTAGGGACATAAACGACTCTCAAATTTGAAATGCTGCTAAGGGGGTTGTTTTACCCATTGTTGTTTATGTTTTGGTTGAACAACATTTTCATCAATCCCAAGTCTTGCAATTGTTGTGTATGCCTCTGTTGTTCCGATTTCAACTATTTTGGAGTGGAAATGGGGTCTGAGCTAGCTTGAGAAACCTAGTGGAAGAAAGAACCTCAGAAATAGAGGTAGAGGGTTGGATTTATTCTTTGGACACCCTAAATAGCAATGGAAGGAAAGGCATGGCCTGAGGGACTGTGTAGTAGAGAAGGGGATGCTTCCTTGTGTTGGGTGTCTGGATGTTTTATAAGTCAGTCTATATCTGGTGCGGGTGTCCATGGATCTTTAATTGATCTCACTAGCTTAGCAGTTACCCTTTCTAGCTCCTCTATAGCCTGATAAACCCAAATTTGTTGGCTTGGCTGAGTTTTGTGTATCCTTGGCTACGTGTGATCCTGCTAGTGTTCCCCTTATTCCTTGTGGAAATCATGCTGAGCTCGGGGGTGGCAATGTTGTTGAGAGATTGATGAGCACACTGGACTATGGTTGGGTGGAACGTTGCAGTGACATAGCTGGTTACGGGACAAGCTTCTTCTAAGATAATTATTCTTGTGTTTAAATCCTTGCAACTGTGTTTGTTTTAAAAATCAATATGAACATGTTAAATGTTGTGAATGAATGAATTTTCTTTCGTTGTTTGATAATCATTTATGCATCTGTATATGATTTTATTTCATTTTATTTTATATTTTTTTCATGGGGCTTAGTTTTCCCAGAATAGCTAGTAGCTATGTTATTCACGTCCTCTCCGTCGGGTAGAGGGGTGGGGACATGACAACTTAAGATATGGAAGCATAGAAAACTTAACAATGTAATATCCTTATCAGAGATTAAGGTTACAGAGTGTTAGTGATATGTTTTTCCTTTATATTTTTTCCATTTTTATCGTGCTTTCCATATCCATGTAAGATTTCATGATATGATAAATAAAGTTTGAGAAGGAGATTAATCTTCCTTGTTGGCGGGAAGTTTTGGGGTAAGTTAGTTGCACAACATTGCAGATGATGCGCAAAGTCAAAGAGGTTGTGGAAGGTGGAAAACGACACGCAAGGTGGATTAACTATATTTTATGTATTTTGGTCATATTTTGTAGATTTGGACTGCATTATGTGGATTATGGTCATTATTTTGTAGATTTTGTTAAAAGTAGTTAGGAAGTTGGCTTAAGTGGACCAGTAATGTAAAGGCGCAAGCCTATAAGTAGATCTAGGATTGTGAATGTTGAAAAGGCTTGTTGGAGGATTAAGATCTGTGTATGAACCGAAATCCTTTGATCTGTATATGTGAATTGAAGACCTGTTTTGGAGAATCTTTGGTTTATTGCAAAGGTTAATATGACATGACGAAGATTGAGCAAAACCATTGTGTCTTTTTCTATCTTTATGTTTTCCTATTTTCTGCGATCTAAATGTGAATGTGATGTGTATCTTGGAATGATGTGATGTTTCTCTACTATGAATGATGACACACTCTTATATCTATTTACTCGTCGATTTTTCTGCTACGACTCAAGTATGCCAATGCGATCTAGTGAATGATGACATGATTTTGTTAATGCGTAATATGAATAATTAGATTTGTTGAATAATGTTGCATTGAGCTGACAAGTAGATGCACAGTCCTCCTTCATAGTGCAGAAAATTGGTTCCGACAGTTATCCCTCGAACACCTCGGGTGAGACTTCATCTGCTCTACAGGTGTTAGCAGATGGGGTGAAACTTGTCTGGTCCAGTGCTTAGGGAGATCGCAGCGGTTTGGGTGGCGACAAAAAGTGAACCCTTGTTGATGGGTTTTTTGTCAACATTACTATAGAATCAGTGACGCTTCATGTTGATGAATATTGAAATTAATGGAAGTTATTTCAAATACTTGTTAACCTATGGTTTAGTTTCAAATATTTATAAGATGCAGTGATGCCTAAATTTTATGTTATTATTTCTTCCATCAATGTCTTGTTTCCTAAGAATACATGGAGAAACCCATGATTTGACTTACATTTTTGTTAAATAATTATTGAATTCTTTAAGTTAAATATCAATACATTCATTTTTTCTTTTAAGTTTAAATTGGAAACTATTATTACTGATTGGCCAATGGAGTGGCATGCACCTGTCAGCATCGAGGAAGTGTCGATGGGTCCACCAGCAGATGCCCTAGTGGATCCTATGCCAGACCCACCAAGCAACCATGAATTGGATGAAGCATTGACATGGACCCCCACAGACTCAGAGGTAGAGTGGGCATTTGAGAAATCACGAACGAAGAAGAGATAGGACCAGGGTATGACCAGCAACACAGCACCAGTAACTGAGGAGTAGTTGAGCTATATTATCACGGCCATTACAACAACAACTGATGCGAGGGGATAATAAATGAAGAAGAAAGCGACAGACAGATTTGGTGAGGTAAAAACTCACCTTGATTCCTTGATTGATGCAGTTTTAAATAAGGTACTAGAGGAAACCACTGTGCAGAAGGTTGGCTTGGTCAGCACGAGGACATGGATTAGAAATGTGCAAATTATGTCACATGCGATCGATACCAACAGTGAGGACCTCAACGCCTCACTTCAAAAATTGCAGGATCTTTCAGTAGACATCAATGCACTATTTCCCTAGACATTGGTGTAGTTTCATAGGGTTTCCAATCAGGAGTTGGTAGACAGAGAGCAAATAATTGGGGACCACCTCTTGAGGTCGTATTAGAAACAGGCTAATGCATGAAGGGAGATTTAGGCATTGAATAAGGAGCAAGAGCGGTTGATCGAGGAGAATGAAAAGGAAATTGAGGCGCTTAAAAAGGAGAAAGATCGCTTAATATTGGAGAAAGCACAACATTGGGACAACAAAGTACGCTTAGAGAACACAGTTTCGGTTTCTTGTCAACAAGTGTTGAACAACACTGAAGACTTAGATGTGGAGGAAAAAATGTAGTAGCTTGGGGCCGTAATTGCACAATTGAAGTGCGACAATGAAGATCTACATGAAATAGTGGATCCACGCACACCAGCGGAGGAAGTTGTGGAAAGGAAAAGAACCATTGGGGACTTTGTAACACAGTTGGAGAAAATGAGGCAAGAAGCAAAGAGAATCATTGACATGACTATACAATTTTGGGGCAGTATAGTCCTGGACACGTACTTGGAGAAACTAACCATGTAGATGTAAAAGGCCAAGGGGCAGTTGGAAACATTGAAGACATCACTTAAAGGGATGCCACCAGCTATACAGGTCATGAAGGCAGCTGAACTAAAGGCATTACAACAGCCCGTTGCAAAACAAAGGGATCTTCACCAGAGGCACACAACACAATTAGATGAATTTCAATATGTTGGTGCACAGCTCTCAGTGAAGGCAGTTTTAGTGCTGCAAGAATTTCAAGAGTGCCGAAAGGATGTCACAGCAAATATCATCGAGCACCCATTGGAGCAAGACGTGACAGAAACATGGGAGACTACTGAGAAAATCTAAGAACATGCCAAGGAAATCACCCAAATGGTACGAAGACTTCAAGGTGAATATCAACAGATACACCATTTCTAGTTGGCGTGGCTCGAGGGCGAGCCACAAGATTGTGTTGGGGGCTAGTTAGCAGGAATTTTTCGGGTAAGTTAGTTGCGTAGCATCGAGGATACTACACAAATTCAAATATGTCATGCAAGCTGGAAAATGGCATGCAATGTAGATTAACTATATTTTATGTATTTTGGTCATATTGTGTATATTTGGACCGCATTATGTGGATTATGACCATTATTTTGTAGATTTTGTTAGAAGTAGTTAGGTAGTTATCTTAAGTTGACCACTAATGTAAAGGTGCAATCCTATAAGTAGATCTACGATTGTGAATGTTAAAAGGGCTTGTTGGAGAATTAAGATCTAGGTATGAACTGCAATCCTTTGATCTTTGTATGTGAACTGAGGAACTATTTTGGAGAATATTTTTTTTTGTTGCGAAGGTTAATATGACATGACGGAGATTGAGTAGAACCATTGTGTCTTTTTCTATCTTTCTGCTTTCCTTTTTCTGCAATCTAAATGTGAATGTGATGTGTATCTGGGAATTATGTGATGTTTCTCTGCTATGAATGATGGCACACTGTTATATATATTTACTCATTGATGTTTTTGATGTGACTCAAGTATTCCAATGTGATCTAGTGAATGATGACATGATTCTCTTAATGAGTGATATGAATAATTAGATTTGTTGAATAATGTTGCGCTAAATTGACAAGTAGATGCATGGTCCTCCTTCATATTGCGAAAAATTGGTTTCGACAATTCTTCCTCAAAAATATCGAGTGAGACTTCATATGCTCTGTAGGTATTGCCGAATGGGGTAAAACCTGTATGGGCCACTGCTCATTGATATTGCAGTGGTTTGGGTGTCGACAGAGAGTGAACCCTGTCGACGGGTTTTGTGTCAACATTTCTATAGCATCAGTGATGCTTCATCTTGTGGAATATTGGAATTAATGGTAGATATTTCAAATACTTGTTGAACTCTGGTTTAGTTTCAAAGTTTTATGAGATGCAGTGATCCCTAAATTTTTATGTTATTATTTCTTCCATCAATGTCTTGTTTCCTAAGAATCCATGGAGAAACCCATGATTTGTCTTACATTTTTGTTAAAGAATTATTGAATTCTTTAAATTAAAGATCAATACATTCATCGTGTCTTTTAAGTTTAAGTTTATCCTTAAGTCATGTTACCTTATTTTAATTTTCTTTTAAGTTTAATTTTATCCTTCATTATCCTTCACAAGTTCTATTACACTCTGTAAAATTCCTCTACAATCATTTTACACAATCATAAATGTTCATAATGCATGTGTTTACAATATATTACAAGAAATAATACTTCATATCACACTCCTTATAGGTTTATCCCTAATATCTCTAAAATTTGATCCTCATCATGCCTTGGTGTATGCTATTTTCAACCTAGGATGCCTCGGCAAACTAACACTACCTTTCTCCCAATAGGTGCTCCCCTTGAAATTTCTTAGTCACATTCCAAATGAAATCCACTTATATATTTGATTCTAATATATAAATCTATTGAGTAATATACACCATGGATTTATATATCATATATTCCTCCACCATAGAACCCATAGGATGTGCTCTTTGTCTAACCAAAGCGCTCAATGATTTCAAGTATCTCTCCACCATCCACATTGACCTTGTGTTTAGAGGTCCATACATTTCAATCTCTTCAACTTGGTGTATGAGGTAGTGTTCTTGTGCATTGAAAAATGTTGGAGGTAGATACTTTTGCATTTCACACATTAGATAAGCAATTTCACTATGCCAATTCTTTATATCTTCTTTATGGATTTATCCTAATGATAACCATCTACAAATGATGCAACAAAATCACATGTTTTGACAAAATCATTATATTCATTACAAGTAAAACAAGTTTCATTCAATTCGACAACAAATTTGACAAACATTTTGCATATAAATCACTACTTACCTCATGTATTTTCCAAGATCATATATAACTTGTTTGTTGTTGTCAAAGTTGTCTAGGTGAGATAGAGGTAGGACATACTGTAACCATGATAAAAAGGAATCATTAATTGTTTCTAAAAGAGACAAAAATTACAAAAAGAATGTATACTGATAAATATATATATATATATACCCAGACAATTACCTTAATGAAGGTATGCCAATCATGAGTTTTTACCCCACTAAAATCACCTTTCTTTGTTACGATATTATTTATGTTTGAATAAAATCTTGTGGGAAACTTGATTTTTTGAATCACCTATTTTACAACATTGATTTTTTTCTCTTTCAGTAACCATGGAAGGTTATTTCAGTCTCCATTGTTATTTGAATGAATCACACTACGCAATACATGATTGGTTTCCTGAATGTCTCTACAAATTTTGGAAATCTTTTCTTTGTCACTCCTACCATTCTAAGATTCACCATAAAGTTCCTGTTGCATTCTTCCTGATATGCATTGTATCAAATAAATGAAGTATTTGTAGGTCCTCATAATAGGGAAACTTACTAAATTGTATGGGATAAGTTTTAATTCCATGTGGAATCCCATTAATTCCTTAATGACCTTCATGAAGAATAAAATAAATTACAACAATAATTATTGAATATGATAAACATAATGCAATAAAAATAAGTATTGCAAACAATAATACATATATGATACATAGACAATTTGCATACCATGATGATTTCTATTATATTCCACCTTTCATAGGTGGGGTGTTATTCTTCGTGGTTTTAATCTAGTTTCCTCTTTCCCATTGAAAAGATGATTTTCACGGGTTCGATACCTATGGTTCATAGAGAGGAAGTTTTTATATTCATAAAACACCTCCTTTCCTAAACTTATTGAACGACAACATTTTTATATTAGGACCACAAACTGGGAATGCAAATTTAATCTTTGTTGAATACCTACTAGGGATAGATTAATGCCAAATATATATTATATATATGAAGGGAACATTTAAAAAAATGTATGACATTCAGAAAACTATATACTATTAAAGTGCAGTGGAACATCAAACACCACAATAATGTGTTAGACCTAGGGCATCATGCATTGTCTATACAACTATTCCATGGAATTGAAATTCTTTTTTCTGTATCGGCCTAGATATGTCATATATAGTGATTCCAACCCATAACTAAAGTATCTCATCGATAAGAGGCTCAATATATACATTCATATATTTAACTTGGAACTTACCTAATTTTTGAAAATACATGTAATTACTACCATATCTATATATATGCAAATAAATAAATATAATATATTAGGCAACAAACAAGTGAAATGAACTGTCACATGATTCAAAAAATTATTGTGAACAAATATTTAGAAAATCATTACCAACATTATGTCCTCCCTCTTTATTGACATCCAAGGAGGAATGCTATTGTTGATAATAAAATTTGGCCACACTAAGTAAATAGATCTGAGCTCATTAAATGGATTGACACCATCAGCTCCCAATGAAAGCCTAACATTATGAGGTTCTTCTTTGAAAACATATCATTTTCCCTCGATGCTCCTAAATGCATAACCATCTATAGGAATTCAAAGAACAACATATCAACTTATATTCCATGCATGGTAATCCATAAACTATGTTATACTTTTGCACCTGAATAGTTTCAATAATATGGAATTATGGGAATGTGACAAAGAACCTTGTGAGGCACCTTTTTTTTAATTGATCGGTTTGATACCTACTAATATGTCCCTATGGGAATTTTGATTTTGACGCATATTGTCCATAATATATAATATGATCATTAGGGCATGCATCAATAGCGTCGTATTTCATTCCAATGTCTTTCATAGTGGCATATATATATATGTGTGTGTGTGTGTGTGTGTGTGTGTGTGTGTGTGTGTGTGTGAGAAGCAATATATTTAACACTAGTAATAGAAATTCACCTAACAATATACAACATAAAAGATAATTGATTAATGTAAAGAACATTAATTGTATTAAATAATGCATCATTAGTTTACATGACATTAATTGACAAAAAATAGACAAATATACCTCTAGAAAAATGTAATCAAACATACCTTAGGATCTGTTTCATACACTTTTTTGACAAATCATTTAAAACATATAAGGTCACCAACCATAATGTAGATGAGAGAATATTTTATCGTAAGCCTTTATAAAGTGATTGGTTTTCCTTCTGAAATAGAAGTACATCATGAATATCTTGAGAGTTGCCATGGTCCATTTGAGTGATCGTGTCTTGGATCAATTTGTTTTTCCCATCATCTTCAACTATGTTATTATCATCGTATTCTTCCATAGGATTATTAACTTGATCTTCAATATTTTCTCCATGTTAAGATTGTACAACCATATATCCTGTAAATTCAGACACCTAGGGAGACTTGTCTTTATAATTCAAAATAATAATGCAAAAAGTAGTGTGTATAAACAATATATGATATAATTATTTAGAAATACGATCAATTTAAAAACATATAATGAATATATGTAGCTTACCAGGCAATTGTATTCATTCCCCCCTTTGGTGTGACCATATTTCCTACAATGTTTTTCAGTTGTTTTTATAAAAAATATTCTTTGAACGAAGGCCCTGCATCTAGTGCAAGGGAAATAACATTTGTTATCTCCCCTTTCCTTGAAATCCTCCCAGAAGCTATCAAGTATACTTTTCTTCTTTTGGACTAATGTTATCTGACATTCTTCCCTATCAAGTATACTTTTCTTCTTTTGGACTAATGTTATCTGACATTCTTCCCTACCAAAATAGAGTGATCGCTATCTTATAAAATGAAGTGTCCTTGTAGATCTATTATTATTTTCTAAATGTAATTGACGGATAAAATAAGTATGTTTTATGTTCAGAAAAAAAGACCTTATAACCTTTGTGAGCTAAATAAATTATAGAATAACCGTTGAAACATCTATTCAAGATTTTTTTCCCTTATGATATTCCCAGTTTACCGCCCGGTGGTAAATCAAGAATCTCACCAGGAAATACCATGTTTATCTTTATCCTAATATGATGGAAAAACATGTAGGTGATAGACCCAATTTATAATTTTATTTGCGTAAACCTTCACTTCACATAAAAGAAATAGTTAAGGAAAAAATTATGTAACTAAAAGTAAAAAGATACACCTAAAAGGTGAATAGTAGTCTTTAATAAATTCCAACCAAGATAAGTATCTTTTAATTTATAAGTTCTCAATGTATATCCTAAGGTTTAACCAGGTGTCACCATGTTGTTAAACATTTGGCTAGTCCTTTACTAGCAAGTACACAAGCTCAAATGCCCCTGGGTTAGGTTCAAGGCCTTGACTCTACACTAACAATTTTGTTAGAGTTCCTGATATTGACATAAAGTCAAATTTTCAAAATAAGTCATTTCAAGGACTTTTAAAAAGAGAGAAAAAAGAGTGTTATGATAATACTTATTACAAAACACATCAGAATTATGGGTAGCAAACAAGTGTTCTGGTTGTTTGTTGTGTGATTGTATCAGATGGTGAAGGGAGAGGAATGCATTTCTATTTACTGATAGAGAATAGCTTGCTATTCATAATCATTGAGACAATTTGACTTATGTCTATGACTTGAAAAACTAAATCATATTTGCAAGTAAATTCCTCAAGTTGGAGCTAAAAATTGAGAATTAAAAATGTTTTTTCGTTAATGTTTCTAAGAATTTGTCCAGTTACATTCCAGCTAGTTCTCGGTTCAAGTCACTAGTCTATGCCAATGATTCAATAGAGTTTGGTGTCCATATAATCAAATGTTTTCATAATAGTACATCTAAAAGTATATATATTGTTCTACATATAACAATGCACCTTCAATTAACAATTAGATCAGAAGATCAAACCAAAGGAATGCATTTTTTTTATTGGTTGAAAATTATTTGAAATTCAAGATTATTGAGACAATTTGACTTAAGGGACCCACCAATTAATATTCTACTATCAAATTTAACTTTAGACTGTAAAAACCTAAAGTGACTAATGCTATTGAAAAACCCCCCTACGGATATTTGGATGTCCTCTTGGGAGTGGAAGAGACCCCTAGTTGTATATCCAATACAAAAAAGTAACAAATGGGACCCTAAACTCCTAGAACAAGTATAATACACAAGCATACAAACGTGAGAAGGAAGGAGATAAGGTAGATGTCTTACCTTAGATCTGTAGGTTGTCCTAGCTCCAACTCCAGGTTTGATGTTCCAAGCTCGTAAACCTGCAACGCAAATGGGAAACTAGCCTTCCAAACAAGCTAATAAACAAGATATAATATAACACATCATGTTTCAATGATAATAAAATGACATGAGAGAGGAGGCCAACTTATTAATAAGGAAGTTGAAAGTAGCTATACAAAGTTCTATACTTGATGTCCAAAGCGACAACACATTGTTCCAAGCTCTCAATCACCACCCTTGCAAGAATTAAAATACCAATATGACCTCCTTAGTGAATGTTATCCAAGAGTTACAAGATCAAAGGTTTGATGCTCTCCAAAATCACCTCCCTTATCCCATGGATGACCCTCCTTAAGTAGGGTTTGGGAGGCCAACCAGTAAGAGAAGGTTTTGAATCTAAGTGAGGATCATTAGGATCAAATATATTCATCATACAAAGAAGGGAATGAAAGGTTGGATGAGGGAGGACTTGTAGAAAATCATCCCATGAAGATCTCCTTGAATCTGAGATCCAAAAACTAAGGGATTAGGGATAAAGATGGATTTCGCTCCCCTAGAACCATGCACAAAGCGAGAAAGGGGAATTTTTGCACCCCATAAGAATGTAGGGAAAACACATTAGGAAATGATAACCATATGAGAAATATATGATGGCCATACTTGGAATAGTTGAAACATGGTTCCTATTTCTGATTGGGAGGTGTTCCATCTCAATACTAACCACCATAGTTTAAAATATTTCATGTAACAATGGTCATTAGAGGAAATTTGGGGTCTAATTTGGGAGTTATAAGAAAATGAGCCAGCCATAATTTTTTATGATTTGGAATTCAAGAACCAATAGAATTTCCATAAAATGAATAAACCATAATGGTTGGCTTGACATATTTGTAATATAAAAAACTGTATTTTCAACTTATCTCCCTGTGTGTTTACTCAAATTTTGAGCAGGAGCACTCATTGGATGTGGAATTGAATTCTGCATCCAATCAATGCCCACACTTCATACTTTTAATGGACCCTGTTGCTCCAAAAAACAAGAAATACCTAAAAAAATGTGATGATGATGATGTCATCGTCACGTTTTTCAACTATTTCTTATATTTTGGGGAAATGGGGTCATTCAAAAGTATGTAGTGTGGGTACTCGTTGGATGTCAAATTCAATTTCACATCCAACGAGTGCTCCTGCTCAAAATTTGAGTAAACATACAGGGAGATATATTGAAAATATGAACAAAACAAAGTAGTTTTTTTCTTTCTTCCTCCAAAATTAATAAATATTATTTTAACTATTGCTTGATTATTTTCCTTAGGAGGCCCATTTTAGACCTCAAATTTCATCTAATATATCATCAGTGGAGTAGAATTGGTGGTTTACTAAGATGTTGGAGTATGATTATGAGACCATATATAAGAAGCATCAATAAAATTTGGTGGTTGAAGCATTTTATAGAAAATTTGAGGAGGAAATTTCCCCCTTAGCATTATACTAACCATTTCCAAGGTGTCCTGAAGAAACATGTCAAGGATGGATGGAGAATGAATCCATATGGAAACTCATCCAAAGGATTCAGGAAGACTTGAATATTGAGGTAAAAAGAGGACATTATATAGCACCAAATTTTTCCATAAAATATGTCATCTTTGAGTCATATTCATCACCCACAATATGCCACTCGGGATTTAGCAAAACATGTGAATTAAGAATTAAGTTCTCTTTATTTTTTGACTGCATGGAAACAAACATCTAAAGCATCGTTGAGACCTGTGACATTTTTTAATGACATAAGGGAGAGATTATGAAGTCACCAATACCCTTGTATCCACTTCTCATTCCCATCCATTTATAAATTGATATCTCTATGGATTTTATTATGGGACTTCCTAGATATGGAAATAAATAATTAATCATTTTAATTTATCTAAGTTATTTTTAGGCATACTAACTCAAACAACAGGTCCAACTAGTATTCAATTCATAAAAGTAACAAAACTATGTGCTAGACATGAAGCTAGAATTGCCTTAATCAACTTTAATGCATAGGGTGGGGGGATTCTATTATTCAAATACGCTAAGGATGGAATGGATATGCAAGGTAAATTACAAATATGGAAAAACATATCATAGGTACACCAATTCAGAGTTCAAGGAGAAATAATCATTGGAATGCTTAATCTGCAACGATCATATGCACAGTGTAGTGGGACCATTGAGGTTTCGAACATCAGCGAGGATGACGACTAATTCCAGGATATTTGGAACCCCATTATATAAAAAATATATCCTTGATATCAACAAGTTTCGAAACCATAGGTTTAGGAAGGATTGGATTTGATTTGGAATTCAAATATGCTTCATTGTTATTTGTGATTGCACAACTAGTTAAAGTTATGGACTTTTCAAACAATGGATAATGGTCATTAATTCGGGATATTAGGATTGGGGTGACTTAATCATGATTTAAAGGACCCATAACAACTTACATAATCGAAATTGGACTTACAGGTAGCTTCATGTAACAATTATAATGAAACTAGTTAATTTTAAGTGCACAAAGAACTATTCTTGGAAATGGAGACTCCCAAACTTTCTTAGAGACTTACCAACTTGAAATCATACATGTATCAGTGATTAAATATATAATTAAGTTAAGAATCAATATTTTCCACCATATTTATAGCAGTATATTGAAAACTAGTTCCAAAACTTCAAGTAAGCTCAACATCATGAATTTTAACAAGATTGGAACAACACCTTGAAGGAGGGGAAGTAAGAAGGAATAGAATTGTGGGTTCATCACCATATATTACTAAAGACCATAATATGGCTTTATAGTATCTATGAATGTTGATTGCATGGGCAGACCCGGGTTTACTATAATTAATCAACAACACCCCAAACTCACTGGCCCTTTCGGCAACAGACCGCAAAAGCGATCTGAAGTCTCACCCGAAGTGAATCTAATGGGTAGGCCAAGACTCAAGTGTCTTGGACCAGGTTTTGCGCATCCTACTTCTTTCTCCTTACTCCTGTGCGCCACTAGGTCGACTAGCTCTGCGCATTGCACGTCCCCTTCTACTCGCAGCACTTTCACCCGTGCGATGCTCAACCCCGCACCAGTTACTCGGTTTCCTCTCACGTCGCACAACTTCCACTTACTCGCAGCATTCCAATCCTTACTACATCTCTGCACACCGCAGAACACCCATCCTCTCCTCAACGCTAAGCCCTCAGCTCGCAGTATCTCGCATCGCGGCCCCTCTGCCGATGCGATATCGCTTCTCTGCGATATCTTACCACTGCGACTTTACGCTCTTAACGTTGATTGCGCCGATGTGCGGCACTCTACTTCTCAGAAGTCTATTGTGAGTAACTGGTAATTAGTGATAGACGTGAAAGAGTCCTTAAACAACCTACTGCAATACTTCGACTTATCCTTAGCCTTTTGCAATATTATGAACGAAACAATACATACATTCGTCTACTGCCACTATCATTACATGCATAATAACTAGTAACAATAAGCAAATACAATCACATCCATTCAACACATAACACGCAGATTTAACGTGGTTCACCCCCGGGCTGGGAGCTACGTCCACCAAACTGTGCTTCTATTATATATCTTGAGGGAAGTTAGCACAGTTTGTTGCACTACAATTGCAGCGCAAAGTTTCTCCTAGATCTCTGATCTTCTCTCTATATCCCTTCCCTCTCTGTTCTCTCTGCAAATGATTACATACAGACTCAAATGACTCACAGACAACTATGTGTCTGGATCGTTACAACGCAGTCTGTCTGACTGATTCCTGAATCTACAATACTATCAACTGATCGACTATCTACTGATTGATTAGCTACCCAACCAACCCTTTACAATACAAAAATGCAAGCTTTTATAGGCAGCCCGAAGTTCGTGCCATTACAACACTGTGGGCCTGTCCCAACAGTAAACCCATACCCTAAATAGTGACAGTCGGTCCTCTCTGTCCTTGAGGTAGCCGCTTCCCGTCACACCGCAGCTCTCTGCAGTCTTCCATGCTTCCCGGTACTGACCATGGGTACTATGCACCGCTTCTCTTTCTGTCCTTCGCCTTCAATGCTTGAGCCTCGTTTCTCCTTCTTCTTTATGAGGGTCGCTGAGCCCTCCTGTCTTCCGCCGCTGCCTTCAATGCAGTGGTTGAGCTTTCTTCTCTCGGCCGCTCTGGTACCGTTTCCTCCTTGACTTTTCTATCCCAAAAGTCATGGTTTCCGGCTCTGCTCTCCAGCTGGAAATGTGCTACACCGTCGTAGCTCTGCCCTGTCCTTTTTCCGCTAAACTTCTCTCTTTCTGCCAAAATTAGCAGCTTCTTCTGTAGCTGCGGGATCCTGCTCCAACAGTCCCCTAAAACTTACTTGTGGCTCGCCCCGAGCCACCACCAGCAGGTGTTTCCTGTTGTAGCTTCTCCTTCGCCTCCTGCGAAGTCTTCTGCAACTTATCCCGAAGTTCTGCAACTTCATTCTTCATTACCTCGGCACGCTCTTGTGCCGAATCAAGCAAGGTTTGGTTGATATGGGAGTCCTCTGTTTGATCAGCTTGCTCACGGACAGTAGTGAACTCCTTCACCTTCTGCTCCACTGCGTCGACTAAATCGGTGATTTGCTCCTGGAAGGGTTGAAGCAGGTCGGTGATGTGCAGCTCCTTTGTTCTCAATTGCTGGGCTTCCTGCTGTAATTGGTTCATCTCCTTTGTATTTTTCATCCTCTGAAGAGCTTCTAAGCTCTTCATTTCTTCTTTCATTGCCATCGTGGTGTTCTCTATCACCTGGATGTTCCGCTGGATGTCCACTCGCTGAGGTGGCTCATCTAGCTCGGACCATGCGCTCATCGCATCAGTCAGTACTGATGTTGCTTCGTTGATGCGGGACTGCATCTGCGCAGCGGTGAGTCTAAAAGCCTCGATTCTCACTCTATGTTCTGCCTGGGAGGTATCCCGTGTGCGAGCCTCCAGCTCAGCGATATGCGCATCGTGATCTGCCTTCATCCTAGCCACTTCTTCGTCCATTTTAACAACGGTATCCTCCAGAGCCTTTGCTCTGTTGGCTACTTTCCTTAACTTTTGGGACGTATCTTCCGCGAACTCAATGTTACAGCTGGGTAATTCTAAAGCAATGTTCTGCAGCAGCTGAGAGAGTGCCTGATCCCTTTCCTGATATGCTTCGAGCTCACCAACCTTCTTCTGATAGCTGGTAGCCAGTGCTGCATTCTTTTGCTTTAGCTGCATATTCTGCTTATAAGTCGCGAGCTCTCGGGTCCGGAGTTCTGCGCTTATCTGCTATTCAATCATCTGCAACTGCTCAGTATGGAATTCCACCAGGTTGACCTCAATAGGTTGGTCAAACTACGCTGGTGGATCTTTCATCGTCGCAGGGAATCGGATGCTCCCTGGTGGAATCAACACAGTATTGAGTCGATCTTTTGCTAGACTGTCCTCGCGGGCTATCGACGATGTCGATGCGTCTCTGGCGGTTGCATTAGCCAGTGGGATGTGCACCTCGGTAGTCTTCTCTATAATTACTTTTAGGTCTTGCTGCTGCTTTTCGACTGCACTCTGTATTTTCTCCTGCTGGTCCCTCATCGCATCCAATGTGTCCTTTAGTTCGTCAGATGTTCTTGTTGCAATGAGTTCGAAATCCTCATCTGTTAATGTGGCCTTGGAAGGTGGCTTTGTGGCCTTGTGTTTCTTCTTCTTCTTGGTAGTGGCCACCTCTGTTGGCCCTTCTGCTAGTTTTTTCCTTTTTACTCCTGGTAGCGGTGCGTCCACCGTTCCTGCCGCTTGGGTGTCCATTTTGTCTTTGCCTTTTTCGCTTGAGTCTGTCTCCGCAGAACCTGGTGGCAGTGGGGTGGTGTCTTCATACTCTCGCTGCCATTGGCTATCAAAGCCTCTGATGACATTCTCAACATCCTGTGCTGTCATCCTGAACCAGCCAGGAGCCCAATCATCCCTTATTGTCCTTTTCGGCCGTAGATAGATTCTATGGCTATCTGCCATGAAATTGAGCCTGCTATCATACAGGTCGACGGTCTCTGTGCTGAGCCGTGGTAATTCCACGATAGTTGTCTTCAGCAGGGCGTAATATTCGTGGAAGACCATCGAATTGACGTGTTTCCTTGCTGGGCTGTTGGTGTCCCATAAGCTAGCATAGCGGAAACCCCTGGGCACTCCTCCTGGAATCTGCGGGAACTGTGTATTGGGGGGCTCCTTCCAGCCCACGAATGCGCATAGGATAAGTAACCAGGAAAAATGGAAAGGGTGGCTTGCCTGATCTTGGGCTGCCAAACAATCTTCCTGGAGCATATTTAATAGAAACAAGGACCAGTTAAACTGTTCTCCCTCCGTAACTTGTACCGCCAGGCTAATCACAGATCCTGTAACTTCCTTCGGTAGGACCTTGGTTAGCAATCTTCCCGCCAGCAGGCTGGCTGTAAATCTGAGTGTCTCGTTCTCGATACTGGTGATATCATAAGCCCTGCCTCCTCTCTGTAACTTGTATTTCTTTACTAAGGCCGGTGGTAACTTCGAGTCCTTGGTCTTCCCTGATATCTGTAAGTCGGGGAGCTTACCAGTTTTCGACAGCCCAGTGATGCGGTGGATCAAGTCGATGTTAAGGTCGACCTGACGGCCTAGCCATAGATAGCCCCCGTGTAGACACGAGAGTAGGACACGTACCACGGCATTGACCTCTGCACTACGTCCAAAATGGGGTAACCTCAACAGGTTGAGCAGACCGGTGGGCTCGAGAATCTGGACATGTGGCATGGGAACCAATTCCTCTTTTGTTGTTCTCGGGTTCTTCTCATGTCTTAGATACTGGTCTGATTTGAAGTGGGGGTATGTCTTACCATCTGCTAGGTTGTAATCTACGAATTTGACAGCAGCAGCATACCCCACAAGATTGCCATTTTCCTTAACTCGAGAGTCTATTGGTGGGATAGGGATAGCAAGCTTACCGGTCTTGGAGAGTTTGACCTCTGGGGTGCCTTCGACTCGGGGGAAGAGGTAGTCTGCTTCACTCACTATGTCTTCGTCCTGCTCCAAATTGAATTCCTCTGGGAGCTGAGACTGACTCCTTGTCTGTGGTGGTGGTCTGGTCTGTGAAGAACCCGCTTGAACGTTCCTAACTGGTGTTGACATGGGAGCTGCCAGGCCAGTACGCTTGAATGTTTTCAGCAGCGCGTCCAGTGGTTCGTCCTCGGCCAGGAACCAGTCGGTGTGAGGCGGCGGGTTTGCAATGGCTGCAATATCTGGAAAACTCGTTAGCTTATAATGGACTGGGCTCTGTACGAGGAAGATTGAGTTTGCACACTGTAATGTTTGGCTCTGTGAAAATGTAGTCCTTCCGATGAATAATGTCTGCTTTTTATGTCATGGATGATGGTCCCGGACGCAACGGTCATCTAGACTGAGCTCGTTGGTCATATTTATTGCATGGACAAGACCACACCGGTTACCCGATCCTTAATAAATGCAAAAATCCGACCAAAT
>LPNX010286211.1:691299-705750 GCA_001517045.1 Pseudotsuga menziesii | reverse complement strand
TATATATAACTACATAACAATAAAATCATGGGTAAATACCATGGGTCCAAAAATACTAGGGATCACTAATTCTAGATAAGGTAATTAAATCAACTACTCAACTAATTAACTAATTAATACATTATTAATAATGATTCATTGAAATTACAATTCTTAACATCCAAAACGATGAAAAACTACAATGAAGATCGAAGATAAGGTATCCATTTAACTTGTGGATATCTATCTCTTTTTTGAAATGCACACTATGATAGATAAGGTAACTAAATCAACTAATTAACTAATTCTAGATAAGATAACTAAATCAACTACTCAACTAATTAACTAACTGATACACTATTAATACTGATTCTTTGAAATTACAATTCTTAACATCTAATACGATGAAACACGACAATAAAGATCGAAAATAAGGTATCCATTTAACTTGTGGATGTCTATCTCTTTGTTGAAATGCACACTTTGGTTGACAGTTATGAAACGACAATAAAGATCGAAGATAAGGTATCCATTTAACTTGCGGATGTCTATCTCTTTGTTGAAATGCACACTTTGGTTGGCCAAACTGTGAGCCAAAACATTGATATGCCACCGGATGTGCATTAGGCTTAATTCCAAATTTTCTTTGAGCATTAAAGAATTCGTTTATAAAATCTATTCTAGATAGTCTTGGCATTAGCTAAGCTTTTCCTAGTAGATCAAATAACAAGAAATATATCCCAAAAATTATAAACTTTGATATCAGGCAGCTTAATACTCAACGCCCAATAGAAAAGTGTACCATTCATCTTTGTTGTTGGTGTCCACTTCTAAATCCCTTTACAACGGTTCCAAGAAAACCTCCTTCCCGAGACACATACTGCCAATGTTTATAATAATAATATATTATAAAACATTAGCAGGTCAATTAAAATGAAATACATTGTTTAAAGGTATACAAACTTTAAAGCTAAGGCTTTAGGTTTATACTAATAATACATTATAGAACAATAGCATGTTTCAAATTGTAGAATCTTAAAACATGAAAATAGGACTCCCTCTCCAAAAACTAGTATCACCATTTTACCTATCTTTATAAACACAATCTTCTTTCCATATTTATCATAAACAAAAAGTGTAGTTATATGAAAATTCTGTAAACTATTGGAAAACTAAGCTAAATAAACACAATCTTCTTTCCATATTTAAGATAAACAAAAATTGTAATTATATGAAAATTATGTAAACTATTAAAAAACTTGTAAACTATTAAAAAACTAAGCTAAATGTTCATTCATAATAAACCACCCCAATGTTATGATAAACAAAAATTGTAGTTATATGAAAACTCTGTAATATGATTTGAATTGATAAACAAAAAAATTGTAGTTATATGAAAACTATGTAATATGATTTGAATTAATAAACTATTGAAAAACTAAGCTAAATGTTTATTCACGATAAGCGAATTGAATAGTTCCTTACATATATGTTTATTCACAATAAGCAAATTGAATAGTTCCTTTCATATGTTATATGTGACTAGTGTTATCTCCAACCTTATTAATATTAACAATTTTATTTTTCAAAAAATAGTTTATAATATTAATTAATTATTTTTATCTATATTAATAAATGAAGTAGCTTATTTTTAATTAGTTTAAAAACTTAAAATAAATAAAAATTACCTAATGTTATTAATTTATTATTAATATACATTTAAATGAATTATTTGTTTTATTTTTTTAATTACTTAGGCTTTAATGTTTTTTCATTTATAAACAAATCAGACAATTGTTGTAACAAAAGAATATTAAAAATAACCAATAGCTAACTTGTAGTTGATGCATAGATAACTCATCATTGATGAATGGATAACCAACAGTTCATGGCAGATAACTAGAAAAATGTGAGAGAAAGAAAAATAATATAAAAAATAACTAATGTTCGATAAATAGATAGCTAGTAGCTGAATGCATAGAAAACCAATAATTTGGGGTGGACTCATGGTTGATACATGAATAACACATAATTTCATGTTACTTAACTTGTCTTATATGGACATTCACCAACCACAAATTAAATAGTTGTACTAAAATTATTATCCCTATTACTAAAAAAATGATAGAAAGCTTTATTAATATTTTCAACTTTTAGATAATGGATATTACTAAAAATATCCGTTATCTAAAAATATTACTAAAGCAGTATTAAATGGATATTCAAAAACAATAAATTCTTATTCACACAAAGATGATGGTGATGATATTTGAATTTTTTTTAAATTGCATCGAACAAGATGATGGTAATGATATTTGAAATATTTTTTTTAAATTTCCTACGAGAAGATGATGGTAATTACATCAGTAGACGTTTTTATTTAAGATTTGGGGTGGACTACCAACTATGTTTTTCATCTACAAATGAGGATTAGACAAGTGTACTCTAGAGATTGATTTTATGGTAGTCGTTCAAAATTCGAAATAAACAATTATAAAAAATATATATATAAAATAATTGATAGTAGTTGTTAAATGGTTAACTAGTAACAATGCATGGATAACTCATATGTGATGGATGGATAATCAATAGTTCATGGGAGATAACACCTAGAAGACTATGAGATAAAAAAAAAAATATATATATATATATATATATATATATATATATATATATAATAACTAATAGTTGATTAATGGATAAGAATGTTAATGATAACATGTATCTAGGCTTGAAAATAAAAAAAATACTTTCAAAGTGTCTTCTATTTCATAATTTTCTCTCAACTATTTGATTTCTATCTATGTGATCCAGCCACAAACTATATAGATTTGCTAATAATATTTGAAGTCAAGCTTATAAAAAAGTCTTACCCTACTTATCCACCACCGTCCAGGCAGTACCTTTCTTCTACTTTTAAACACCTTTCTTCTGCTTTTAAACAGAAAAGTTAGCGACTCCCTTATCCTGGACGTTCTTATGATTTCGCAACAATATCGACACAAACTCCTTTTCTATCTTTTATGGAGACATGGAGTTTCTACGGTTACCTTTAATTATCTCTCTATATATCAACCAAGGGACGTTTACAATGAAGTTTAATTATCTGTCTATATATCAACCAAGGGACGTTTACAATGAAGTTTCTAACTAATGGTGAGTGATGAAGAACCCACTGCCCTTCTTGTAGCGCGCCTGAATTTATTTATCTCCACGGTTTTAAGGAAAATTAAAACACGAACATCTTTTCATGCTCATTCAAGAAAGTTAAGACACAGATATCTTGCCATGCTGATTAGAGAGGGATAACTTGCCATGCCAATCAAAAGCCAGAGATGAGATGCACTGGTTTAAAATCCTTCTCTCTAATGATCACAGAAAAACACGGGGACCGAATCTATAAACACTGTTTTTTAAAATGAATAAAATGTTATCGTGGTCTATATCTGTTCATTTCTTATCGTGCACAGTTGTAAGCCTTACGTTAACTCCCAAGGTGAGCTTCCGATCCTATGCGTTCTTGTGGCAAAGAAGAATGATTCTTCACAATCATCGAATCGGCAACCCTTTTTTACATCGCTTTAAATTGTTTATGTGTCTTTTTAAACCTCGGGTTTTAAGAGGGAGTCATAATCTGACACAGGAACTGCTATTGTCGTTTATATGTGTACATTTGCATACACTGTATGCCCCAAATTGTGTTCGTAAGATAAGCAAGGTTCTGGTTGTTCTTTATAAGTATATGAGAATAAGAATTATTTTCTCACGTATCCAAGCCACAACTTTCTTGTGAAGATCAAATATTCTGAAATCTCCTTAAAGAAAGTCGGATATGGATTTGAATCCAATAAAAGGACAACTGATAAAGAAAGCAATGAAGCAGAAATGATGGTGGAATACATAATGGGCATATTGATTTCCTCGGCAATGGAATGCCTTCTCATTATTAATCAAATGTATATATAGGATTACATACCAACAAAACCATGGGTAAATACCATGGGCCAATGAAACAGAAATGATGGTGGAACATATAATGGGCATATTGAATGCATGGGCAATGGAATGCCTTCTCATTATTAATCAAGTGTATATACAGGACAACATAACAACAAAACCATGGGTAAATACCATGGGTCATGGGTGAGAGAATACCATATTGGGTCACTAATTCTAGGTAAGATGACCAAATCAACTACTCTATTAACCAACTAATTGATGCATGATTCACTATAGTGGATGGTTGAGATTACAATTCTTAACACACTCCTTTAATCTCAACTACTACAATACTTTTAGCACTATCAATGCAAAAAGATGCTTAGTGTAACCCACCTCCAACTAAAAACATTTTTATTTTGTGAAAAGACATTACTTTAAAAGTTATTGTTAAGTTTTATGTTGTTGACCAAAAATGGTCAAAGATGACTATAATTGAATAATATTTTATTATTAAATAATTAAAAAAAGAGACACCTATCCAAAGAGGACTTTTGAAGAGTGTTCACTGCCCACGAGAAATGATTTGGTGTAGAAGGAAAAAATGACAAATGGAAGACACAAGATTCACTTTTTGAGTGATGCAGGAGGCAACTTCCCTATAATTGTGGTCATGTTCCCAAGAAAGGAAGAAGTAAGCATGTGACTCATTTAATTACAAAACTAACCTAAAGACCTAGGAAAGCACATAACAAAACTGACCCAAAGACTTAGGAAATCACATATATATCCATCGAATGAGTAGGAGACTCACACACATTCTAGAGATTGGAACCTTGTGGATTGTTGGAAACTGAAAAGTTAAGCGCACAAGAGGAATTCGACGAGGGGAAAGCTAAAGTGAATTGCTAGAGTATTGACTACAAGTGTGACTGCTAAGTTACATAGAAGACATAACATGCTTCTACACAGTATCTTCGTCCACTTGGTTTAGTGAACAGGCTTGAGGGTCTTAAAGCAAGTAAAACTAAAGTAGGAAAGTTTATTTCCTGTAAATTACAAGTTAAATACAGGAGAATAGATTTTACTACTTAAACAGTTTTTCATAGAATAATTCATATCTTTTCTTATTGTCTAGAAACCCATATCATTTTCTATATATAGTTTCATCTGATATTAAGTAGTGTACATAGATAATAAATGATAAGCATTCTAGTATCTTTTCTTGTAAACCCTTACAGAAATAACCAAAAAGATAAAACAGAGATATCATAGTTTAAACCAAACAACGAATTTTCATTTATAGTTAGGGCTTAACCATAACTAAACACCGTAAAATTTATATCCTTCCATTAAAAAAACATAACTAAATTTTAGACGCTATGGCATCCAGCCGAGGGTTTGAGACCCATAAAAATAAAAATATATATTAATAATTTACTCAATATATTTTTCCTTCAGCGGGTAGGCTTAGTTTCTTTCAAAACCAAATTTAGGTTTAACATTTTTACAATTAAAGAAATGGGAGCTTGTTTTAACCGTAAAGATCAAAACAACTTTCCCTTTCTAAGAATTCTAACACGTTGAGGTTTCAATGCCTGTAAGGTCAATCTTTTTCTCTCCAGGTAATTTATATTATAAATGGAACCTTCAACGAAAGCACCCTAGAAACAAAACCTGGGCAACATTCTTGGTAAATGTTGGTTCAAACTTATCATTAATCCAAGAAATGTCACAATTAGTTGTAAACCATTTTGAAAACAAGCATGGCGTTATTTATTAGCGCTCTCATAAAAGAATTCATATAAGTTTTCTTATTATATAGAAAGTTGTATCATTTTCTATATATAATTTCATCTGATATTAAGTAGTCTACATAGATAATAAATTATTAGCATTCCGGTATCTTTTTTTGTAAACCCTTACATAAATAACCAAAAGGCTAAAACAAAGCTATCATATTTTAATCCAAACAATGAATTTTCTTTTAGAGTTAGGGCTTAACCATAACTAAACACCATAACATTTATATCGTGCCATTAAAGAAATAGAACTAAATTTTAGACACTATGGCATCCAACCGAGGGTTCGAGGCCCATAAAAATATAAAAATATATTAGTAATTTACTCAATATGTTTTTCTTTCAGCCGAAAGTCTTAGTTTCTTTCAAAAACGAATTTAGGTTTAACATTTTTACAATTAAAGAAATGGAATCATTGTTTTAACCATAAAGATCAAAACAACTTTCCTTGTCTAAGAATTTTAACAGGCCAAGGTTTCGAGACCTGTAAGTTCAATATTTTTCTCTCGGTAATTTATATTATAAACAGAACCTTCAACAAAATCATCCTACAAACAAAACCTCGGCAACATTCTTGGCAAATGCTGGTTCAAACTTATCATTAATCCAAGAAATGCCAGAATTAGCCATAAACCATTTTGAAAACCAGCATGGCATTATTTTACAAAGACATGATTACATCAAAACGTAACCAAGTAAAAAATTCATCCACATTTTAATAAACAATGTACAGATTAGTGCTTACAAATTATATATCATTTTATACAGAACAGATCCGGTAGCTTTTCGTAGGATTAAACAAGATAGCAACGAAAATCCCAGTACTATATTGTTGTTAAACCTTGACAAAAATTTACAATAAAAGTTTCAAACGATTGAAATACATCTTCCCACAAACTCCACAGTCTGTAAAAAAAGGGGATTTAATATATTTTAACTCTGTATAAACCCTATCCTAGCCCGAAGGCCGAAAAACAACTTATATCTTTGCCATTAACAAAAGCATTTACCATCGAATGGAGGAGGCTCAAAGATACCCTTGTATCTCCCAAAAACGAAGCCAACCCATAAGAACTCCGTTCCATCTTTTTCCATTCATCTTTTCACACCGTCAAGGACCATAGGGTTCAAGGCTTTTAGGTCTTATCAGGACCCTTCGATGCCACCGTCGACTAGAACTCTTCGAACCAGCGTCTTCGAATGCAACCAACGAAACCTCCTTCCACACAAGTAAAGAATGGAGGTTAAAAATTCTGAAGTTTGGCATTTTATTTTATAATGGAATCAAAACTAGAAACTAACAGAAACAAATAAATAACTTACCTCAACAACGTTTTTCCTTAGCGAAGGAATTGTTGGTAGAGTTGAATACTTGTGGTGAGGTGATTAAAACATTGGAGTTTGGAGGTCATGGAGTCGAGCACTAGAAGGTCCGAGAGCCCTTGGCTCTCCACACCTTCCCACAAAACAGAAAAATACGCAGAAGAATAACACAGAGGGTTAAACCCTTTTGGTGTCCATTAGGGTTTTAACCATTTTCCTAGCTGGATGGAACTAGAAAGCCCATTCACGTGGGTTCTTTATTTCTTTACACCTACCTCCACATGGAACTTTGTTTTCAAACCCACTCTCTATAGTTTTGGAATGATTTTCGTGTTTCCCTTAGTCTTTTATTTGTCACCTTAGGTTTGTAGTTGTTAAGTTTGCAAGGGGGGGACTAATCATTTCTTCGAAAACACCTCCAATAATACAAATTTTAACGATGCATTAGCTTACAAAGCTAAGTAAGACCTATAACCATGTAACCCTAGCATTCGAAATAGGGTTAGTAAGAAGAGGGTTTAAAATATTAAAAACATGACGAATCCATATTTATGATAAAACAAATTAAGCACACAACTGTAACATATGACAAGGAGGACATGACACATTCCGAATTTTGAAACAAGTAATTCATTTTGAAGACTTAAAACCTGTATAGTGTTATATGATTCATAAAGGAAGTTGTCGTATTCAAGTTGTTGAGTTTTAGTGTGAAAATAGAATGTAAGGTTTACAATATTTTTCTTAAAAGTTATCTGAAAACACGTTAGGTCTTGTTTTGATCTAAACCCTCCGTAACAATTTTTTTTTACTTATGAAAATTTGGAGTTGTTACACTGCTAGTCTATGTCTCAACTAGGCTTACATTTCATTCAAAAAACTTCATCTTTAATTTTTTCCTCGATGTGTACTTGGATTCATTCTTCTTTGTCTTTTGGATCTTGATGCTAAGAAGGTGTTCTTCAACATCTTCTTTAGCTTCTAGAACATAATGCAAGTATTCTTCTTCTGTTTCAACATGGTTTTTCTTACTATCTATTTTACTTGCACATTGAAATTTCATTAGAGGAAATTTCAACTCAAAATGGGCCTTTTAACTCTAACTCAAATTCCATGTCATCATGTGTTAGCCAATGAAATTGCTTTAAATTTGAAATACCATATAGGTCTTAAACAAAATTTTAATACAAATTTGGGGATAGGTATCATAAAAAAAACTACTTTTTTTGTTTGTATTTTCGACATATATCCCTGTGTTTTTACTCAAATTTCAATCGAGAGAGCTCGTTGGATGCGGAATTAAATTTCACATCCAACGAGTACCCACATGGCATACTTTTGATGGACCCCACTACCCCAGAAACAAGAAATAATTGAAAAAATGTGATGATGACATCATAATCACGTTTTTTCAGGTATTTCTTGTTTTTGGGGTAGCAGCATCTGTCAAAAGTATGAAGAGTGGGTACTTGTTGGATGTGTAATTAACGAGCTCTCCCAATCGAACTTTGAGTAAAACACAGGGAGATATGTCGAAAATACAAACAAAAAAGTAGTTTTTTTTCTTTTCTTCCTCCAAAATTAATAAATATTATTTTATTATTTTAGCTATTATTTTATTAATTTTTTTAGGAGGTCCATTTTGAGTTGAAATTTCCTCTAATGTTTGTGAGAAAAAATATGAATAGATTTCAACTCTTCTTGGAGAGCATTCACATATTCGTATTCCTCATCAATGGAAGATACTTCATCATTCTCATTGACTTCCTTGTTTGCTTGTACCCACTGTGCATCTTTCTCGGCTTCTTAAAAAAATGTGGGATTACAGGAAAATAGAGCATATTGTAGATGCTCATATATTATGGGTGTCTGCTCATATGTCTCCCTCAAACTTCTAGATTTCTAGTTTTGGGCTAGGTTGTATGTTGTTGATTCTTTTGTGCTAGTATCAAGTGTTTGTTGTTCATTCTCTGCAACTGTTGCAACTTCTATGTTGCTATCAACTATCTCTTGCTCGTAGAGACTATCACTCACATCACTAGACATGGCTACATTGATAAGTTTGATTTCATTGTCATAAAAAAATGGATCAACATTGGTTGCCTCATAAACGCAGTCTTTTGGACTGTCTTCCTCTTGACTAAACACTTATTTCAGTATATCCCATGATCTTTTTTGAGTATCAACTTCTACAATGTAATGAAGAATGGAATAATTTATACTATCTTGCATGAGACTTAATGAAACAACTTGCCTTGTTTATTTCTGGAGCTCATAAAAATCCTTAAATGAATCTAGATCAATTGGACCCTCTTCAACTATGAAATGCCACAATTCTTATGACCTTAACAAACTTCTTACTTCCATATCCCATAGATCATACATTAGAGGAAATTTGTGGTCTAAAATGGGCCTTATAAGAAAACAAGGCAACAATAAATTCTTGTGAGTTGCAATTCAAGAACCAATAGAATTTCAATAAAATGAGTCAACCATAATGGTTGAATTGACATATTTGTCATAAAAAAAATACTTTTTGTTCATATTTTCAACATATCTCCCTGTGTTTTCACTCAAATTTCGATCAGGAGGGCTCGTTGGATGCATAATTAAATTTTGATCGGGAGGGCTCGTTGGATGCGAAATTTAATTCTGCATCCAATGATCCTTTCCGATCGAAATTTGAGTGAAAACATAGGGAGATATGTTGATAATACGAACAAAAAAATTAGTTTTTTGTCTTTCTTCCTCCAAAATTAATAAATATTATTTTATTATTTTAACTTTTATTTTATTATTTTTCTTAGGAGGCCCATTTTAGACCTTAAATTTCCTCTAATGATTATCTCCATGAAAGGTTTGCCATAAGCCTAGTGGTGTGAACAGATTTCTTACCTTTTCAAGATATTCGGGCAGTGCTTCTGGTAGCTCCATCTTCAAGCTTCAATATTCTTCGATCTTCTACAATCTTCTTGTCTGGATTGCAACCTCCAATAAGATTGGATCTATGCATGTGTGCGCTTTCCAATATGTGAAAATTCTTACCCAAGACAATAAGGAATGGATCATTCCATGCACTCTGATACCATGTTAAAGTTTAACAAACAAAGAGATGAAGCAGAAAATATGAGGGAACACACAATGGGCATATTGATTCCCTGGGAAATATAATTCCTTCTCAATATTAACACAAGTATTTATAAGATTACATAACAGCAAAACCATGGGTCAATACCATGGGCCAGCAAATACTATGGATCACTAATTCTAGTTAATGTGACCAAATCAACTACTCAACTGACTAATGAATTAATGCACTATTGACCATAGTGGACCGTTGAGATTACAATTCTTAACAATTTTTTGAAAGGCAGCGCCACTGCGATAGCAAAATTAGTTGCATATTCAACCACAGCCATGCCAACAACAGTGAATGATTCCATGGGATATGGCACAATCAAAAAATGTATCTACATAGATTTAGTTATAGAAATCTTATAGGATGGGAATTTAAGGAGAGGAAAGATCATCTTAGAGAAATGCGTTAAAATTTAACAAAGCAATGAAGCAGAAATGAATGAACATGAGTGGGTATATTGATTTCCTTCACATTATTAACCAACAATATATATACGATTACATAATAGAAAAACCATGGAACAATATGGGTCATTAATCAAGATAGGGTGACCAAAACATCTACTCAACTAAACAACTAATTAATGCACTTTTGACAAGTGAGATTACATTTATTAACACACCCCCTTAATCTTAACTGGGACAATATTTTCAATAGTGTCAATCTCTAAATGTTGTCTTTGAAACTCAAATGCATGTGTTCCCAATGGTTTAGTGAACATGTCATCCAATTGCTCCTTAGAGCCACAAAAGACTAATGTAATGTCTCCATTCTTGACTAACTCACGAATGAAATGATAGCAAGTGTCAATATGTTTTCTCTTTCTATGAAAGAAATTATGCTTGGAAAATGTTATTGCAGAACTATTGTCACAAAAGATAGGAGTTGGATGATTTTCTATGTGTCCCATATCCTTTAAAATATTCTTAGCCAAACTACGTAGCATGTTGTTGTGGTGCTTCTATAGATGACATGCTGACAATAGTTTTTTTTTTAGATTCCCAAGCTATTATATTTGTACCCAAATGGAAAGCATAACTAGATGTGCTTTTCCTATCAACAATACTTCCTGCAGAATCACTGTCAGTGTACCCTATGAGAGTATTGTCTAGTGAATGAGTGTACCAAAGGCCATATCCAAGTGTGCATGCAACATATATCAAAATTATTTTTCCAATTTTGCAGTGAGAGTCTTTGGGAGACTCCATAAATCTAGAAATAATACTGACAACATACATCAAATCAGGTCGAGTTGCGATCAAATACATTAAAATGCCTACCATTCTTTTATAGAGTGTAGAATTTATTGTGTGTCCATCATCATTCTTTGTTAATTTGGTTCCTAAAGCAATGGGGGTTTTTGTTTCTTTACATTTATCCATTCTGAATCTCTGCAAAATATCAGTAGCACACTTATGCTGACAAATGAAAATACCTTGATCAATTTGAGTAACTTCCAGACCAAGGAAGTACTTCATAAGACCTAGATCAGTCGTCTTGAATTCCTTTTTCATGACTTTCCTAAATTATTCAAGCATTAAATTACCATTGTAAATCATGTCAACATAAAGACATACAATCAACATTTTACGTTGTTGATTTATTTTTACATACATAGTGGGCTCATTGTTTCTTCTTTTGAACCCATTGTTGATGAGATAGGCCTCAATCCTATTGTATCATTCTTGTGGAGCTTGTTTTATACCATACAAGGCATTTTTCATCTTAAACACATTGTGTTCATGACCTTTGACAGTATATCCAAGTGGTTGCTCTACATAGAATTCTTCTTCAAGAGTACCATTGAGAAAGGAATATTCCACATCCATTTAATAAACATGCCACTAATTTTGTGTTTCAATAGCAAGTACATCTCTGATGGTATCCATCCTTGCTATAGGAACAAAGGTTTCATCATAATCTACACCGTACTAATGTGCATATCCGTTGGCAACCAACCTTGCCTTATGCTTTTCTAACTCTCCTTTTTCATTCAATTTGGTCTCATTAGAGGAATTTTGAGGTCTAATATGAGCCTCCTAAGGAAAATAATAAAATAATAGTTAAAATAATAAAATAATATTTATTAATTTTGGAGGAAGAAAGAAAAAAACTACTTTTGTGTTCGTATTTTCGACATATCTCCTTGTGTTTTTACTCAAATTTCGATTAGGAGAGCTCGTTGGATGCAGAATTTGATTTTGCATCCAACGAGTACCCACATTGCATACTTTTGATGGACCAGGCTACCCCAAAACAATAAATACCTCAAAAAATGTGATGATGACATCATCATCACGTTTTTTCAGGTATTTTTTGTTTTTGGGGTAGAGGGGTTCGTCAAAAGTATGTAGTGTGGGTACTTGTTGTGTTCATAATCAAATTCTTCATCCATCGAGCTCTCCCGGTCTTAATTTGAGTAAAAACACAGGGAGATATGTCGAAAATACGAAGAAAAAAGTAGTTTTTTTTATGACAAATATGTTAATTCAACCATTATGGTTGACTCATTTTATTGAAATTCTATTGGTTCTTGAATTTCAACTCACAAGAACTTATTGTTGGCACGTTTTCTTATAAGACCCATTTTAGACCCCAAATTTCCTCTAATTATAGAACCATTTCACTCCAATATTGGTTTTGTCTACAGGGATATCAACAATATCCCAAGTTTGATTCTTCTGAATAGCATCAATCTCTTCATTCAATTTTTGTACCCACTATGCATGCTTTACTACTTCATCAAAAGATGTGGGCTGACAAGAAAATAAAGCATACTAAAATTGCTCGTCAATAACATGAGTCTATTCATATAACTCCCTCAAACTTCTAGTTTTTTGGTTTTGAGATGGACTGTCTTCTAGCGTTTCTTCTTGTTTTTGTACTTCCAATCTTGGAATTCTGATAGGAATATCTAACATATATACACTTTCTTATTGATCTATGTCTGAAGGATCACTCCAACATTTATCTTCAATGAACTTCACATCTCTTCTCACCACAATCTTTTTAGTGACATTATTATACAACTTGTAAGCCTTTTGTTGTTCACTATAACCAGTCAAAATGTACCACTTACTCTTCTTATACATATTTCTTCTGAGTTCATCAAGTACACGAGCAATGCAATAGAACAAAAAACTCTTAGATGTGAAACACTAGTCTTATAGTACCACTCCATGCTTCTTCAAGAATATTTTCTTAGACACTCACCGTGGGTGATCAGTTTAGCAAGTAGACTGAGCATGTAATATTTTCAGCCCAATACGCATCAGATAGCTTCTTGTGTGACAGTATGTTATGGGCCATGTTCATGATGGATCAGTTCTTTTGTTCAGCAACTCCATTATGTTGTGGAGTGTATCTGGTGGTGAAATGTCTATGGATGCCATGAATCTTGCATAAATATGTGAACTCATGTGAATCATATTCACCACCACCATCTGACCTAAGCACTTTAATGAACTTTCCAGAATGATTCTTGGTCAGGGCCTTGAACTCTTTGAACCTAGAGAAGGTCTTTGATTTGTTCATGTATAACTAGTAACACCTTGACCATGGAATGTTTATGCAAAAGATTGAGACTTTTAAAAGGAAGATGACAGAATATACAGTGCCAAAACCAGGATTCATCTAGACTAGAAACAATATGAGCTACTGATTGCATGAGGTTGGCACTCCTGAGACTGAATGTGAATATCCTATTCTTTTTCATTTCAACTTTAGCGATGAGTCTCCTACTAGGGGGTTTATCATAAAAAACACAATATGTATAAAAAAATTGAATATCATATTTGTTATGAAGTAATTGATCTATACTGATCAGAATGACATTTAGATGTGGTACATAGAAAACCTCATGAATAAAATTCTTTTCATTCTTCTTTGTAAATACAGGAACAATACCTTTGCCTTTTTCTAGAACCAAAAAGTCATCTCCACGCTTGATATTCATGACAACAGAGGAATCCAAACTAGATAAAAGTGACTTGTTACCTATGATGTGATTCTTGCAATTGTTATCTAGTAGCCATAAATATGAGTTGCATTGTTCTTCAGTTTCTTGAGAGAATAGGAACATAACTCTTGAAGATATTTCTTCTTCTTTAGAGACATTGATTGTACCACTGTTTTGTTATTCTTGCTTCTTTCTCATGGGGGATTCAACTTGTTGAGCAATATCTTATCATGTTCACCCATAAAGGGGGTTTTTAATTGTGAAAAATAAGGTCAATATATTGTAGGTATTGGGGGGCGGTGAATAGGGTA
>LPNX010286211.1:613566-691204 GCA_001517045.1 Pseudotsuga menziesii | reverse complement strand
GGGGGGGGGGGGGGGCTCAACAAAAGTATTTTTTTAAGTGATTATCAATATCTAGTGAAATTAGGGGTATTCTTTAATATCCCATGAATGAAAGCGCTATGACATGGTTTCACTAAGTGAATACCTCGTGTTCTTTCTGCATTATTTTTCATAGTGTCCATACTTCCTGCAGTAGTTGCACATAATATTGGACTTATTGGTTCATCTCTTGCCTTTCCCCCTCTGACCTTGAGATTTGTGAAAGTGCTCTGAGTGATCAGAATGTTGAGGATGGGTTTTTTCCTCTATATGAGGAGACCCTTGGCCTCTTTTTCATCTACCTTTTCCTCCTGTGCCTCAACCTATGCTGAGGGAATCTTGGGTGTTGAAAGTATTTTTCAGTGAATCTTCTTCTCGATTCATTCGAGCTTCATGAGATAGAAGGGATCTAGTCAATTCTTCTAGGGAAAATTGAGATAGATATTTTTCTTCTTCTATGGAAGTAACAACCATAGAAAATTTCTTGGTGAGACACTGAAGAATATTTTGAACAACTACTTTTTGTTCCATAACCTCACTGTAGGCTTGGAATTGGGTCATAATTCCCAAAATCCAAGTCATGAATCATAAACTGATCTACATTTTCAGTTTCCTTCATTTTTATACTCTCAAATTGAAGTCGAAGAGTTTTTACTCTTACCATTTTTACTCGGTATGTTCCCTTGTAGGTGGATGTGAGCAGATTCCAGGCTTGATGTGCCTTGATAGTGTTAAGATTTTATATGCTAGACTAGAATCAATAGTATTCAATTCAAATTCACAGCAGAAACATATAAAGAATCACTGATAGAAACACAATCACAATATAGACACAACATTTATCTTGGGAAACCCTCAAGGGGAAGAAAACCCAACAAAACTTCCTCTGTATAAGATGTATAAAAGACAACCCCAAAAATAGGTGTTCTCCTCCTTCTGGTCTGTCTCTCTCTCCTATGCGCTACTCAAGTGAGTGAGTCTATGTTCAAATAAGAACCAAAGCTCCTCTATTTATACACAATGAGTCAACTGACTTTTAACTTAGACAAGTCAGCCCCACTAAACTTGTTTGGGACGAATTCACCTAGGAAGACTCAAAACAATATATTATATTATTTATTAGGGTACTAAAGACCTGACACAAGTGGAGGCTTTACCTCACGACTCTGTGATGACCAAATAAAATAGTAACACCCTGTTGGAGGAACGATAACATCTCCCTTGGGTAACATCAATAAAATACATTTTGAATATCCTTTGAAGTTACCATATTTCAACACTCCCCCTTAACGAGAAGGTTATTCTACTGAAAACATCATCACATACTATACAAGAACAGAGAGACAATAATTACAACAATACATCAAGGTAATACATCTATACGTCACAGGAATTTTTTCACAATTAGTAACTGGAACAGTTAGTCTTCATCTTCTGCATCACAAGATCACTTGATCCTTTTGCATAAGTGCTTCGATCTTTCGATCCTTAGTAGCATCACTTCGATCTTCTAGATCTTTTGCAGTGCTTTGATCCTTTGCAGCAACACTTCGATCTTCTCGATCCTTTGCAACAACACTTCTATCTTCTCGATCCTTTGCAGCAACACTTCGATCCTTTCGATCCTTTGCAGTAGCACTTTGATCTACTTGACCCTTTTGTGTTGTACTTTAATCTACTTTATCCTTTGCTACCACACTACCTGCATTACACATGATCTATTTACGGGATGATTAATCCCGATCACTTTAGGACCTGAGTCCAAGGATGATGCAATCCTCCATCAACATGATCCATGAAATCGATCAGCTGAATTGCCTACAACTAAATGTCGATCTCGACCGCACCTAGTGCCAGACCTATCGTCTGTGAGGGCTCATCATAGACCATCCATACCACACAGGTTAGGACCACTACCAAGTGATTATTATACTACGGTATCTACACTTGCATGTAGGCATACTCTTCCAAGCAAGAGTATTGTCTATGGAGCAGATCTCGACTGCCTACACAATGTCGGCCCATCATAGAACATCCATACCACACAAGTTAGGAATACTCCCAAGAGAGAGTTATACTACAATTTCCATGATGACTCATCATAGAGCATCCATACCACTGAGGTTAATACTATTCCCAAGCGAGTTTTATTCTAGGGAATCTACATATGAATGTAGGCATACCCTCCATACAAGAGTATAGTCTGCAAGGAAGATCTCAACTGCATGCATAATGTTAGTCCTGTCATCCATGAGGACTCATTGTAGAGCATCCATACCACACAGGTTAGGACCACTCCTAAGCGAGTGTTTAATCTACAGTATACACAATTGAATGTAAGTACTCTCCATGCAAGAATAACATCTGCAGGGCCATCCTTAGCTAGTAAGGACCACTCTCATGCATAGAGTGTTATACCTACCATCCTCAAGAGAGGATACTATCATCCACAAATAAATGTCAGACCATCATCACTTTCATCCATCATCGATGCTAGTCTCATCTTTACTCCCCCTTTCCTAGGAGGTTTTATATTATCAACTAACTCCCCCTTTGTTCAAGGAGGGTCCATGTCTTCGACCTGATATTCCTTTTCTAAGAAGGTCCATTTCTTCATCATTTGTAGTCCCAACACTTTTCCTCCTTGCGAGGAAATTCCTTTCAAACTACACCAAGCTTGTCATGAAAGTATTCAAACTTCACTCGAGATAGAGGCTTGGTTAGTACATCAACAACTTGCTCATCGATACTCACATACTGGAGCTTGATGGCTCCCTTTTATACCATATCCCTTATATAAAAATATCGTATTTCTATATGCTTCGATTTGTCATGGAACACCGGATTCTTTTTCATCTTTATACAACGTTGGTTGTCACAGAAAATTATTGTGGTGTCAAACTCCATGTTAAATAGTTCTGACATCAGCTTTTAAAGCCATATCGCTTCACAACAAGCGAACCAAGCTGCAATGTACTCTGCTTTTTTCCGTACTGAGAGAAACACGTGATTGTTTCATACTAAACCATGAGATCATGGTGGATCCCAAATAATAACATCCACTTGAGGTGCCCTTTCTGTCTACGACACTTGCTTCCCAATTTGAATTTGTATACCCATACAAATTGTAGTCATGATATCTCCCATAGTATAGTCCCAGATCAATCATACCTTTTAGGTACCTCATCACATGCTTTACAGCTATCAAGTGAAGTTGTCTAGGTTTAATTAGATACTAACTCAAGGTGTTCACAGCAAAGCATATATCTGGCCTTCTATTCATCAGATACATTAATGACCCAATAATATGTCTATAGTGAGTAATTTCCACTAGCTCGAATGTCTCATCAGACAACAACTTGAAGTTGGTGTCCATGGGTGTGGCCATGGCTTTACAATCCAACATGTCAAATCTTTTCAATATTTCTACTGCATACTTTCCTTGATTCAGAAAGATTCCTTCTGTTCTCTGCCACACTTCTAGCCTTATGAAATAATGCATCAATCCAAGATCTTTCATCTTGAATTCTTCAACTAGATTCTTCTTGCAATCCTTGATATGTTTCTCATTTCCAGTCAAAAATAGATCATCCACATACAACAATAGTATGACTGGTTCATCATCCATAATCTTCATGTATAGATTAGGATCAAATTTACTCTTAGTAAATCCCATGCTAGTCAAGAAGCTATCTATTATGCCATACCAAGCTCTAGGAGCTTGCTTCAGTCAATACTGACCCTTTTTCAACTTGCATACATGATTTGTTATGTCTTTGACTTCAAATTCTTTTGGTTGTTTGATGTAAATCTCTTCCTCAATCACACCATTAAGGAAGGTTGTCTTTATATCCATTTGGTGTAAATCCCACTTCATCATGGAGGAAAGTTCCACGATAGTTCTAATGGAAGTGTACCTTGATACTGGAGCAAATTTCTCTTCATAATCGATCCCTTCTTTCTGAGAGAATCCTCTAGCCACAAATCTTGCTTTGTACTTTCAAATACTTCCATCTGCAGAATTTTTTATCTTGTAGATCCATTTCGAAGATACCACACTCTTGTTTTCTAGTTTGGGAACAATATCCCAAACATCATTCTTCATGATCGACTGGTATTCTTCCACCATTGCTTCAACCCATTCTTTCTTATGTGCAGCTTCCTCATAGCTAGTGGGTTCTTGATCTACAAGGTCACACATCAAACCTACATAACTGGAATATGGATTTGATCTTTTACTAGTTCTTGTGGAGCCTTCTAGTGCTCCATATATTTATGCTTCTTGTATGATTTCTCTTACCCAATCAGGTTTTCTCTTTCAAGATATATCCATTCTAGGAGGCTCCTGAGGCTCTAGCATGTCATGATCTTGTGATTCTACTATTTTGGTAGTTGGTTCAGCTTCTGTCCTTCTAGGGGTACATCTTCTTCATGTACTTCTTCAAGATGACACCTTCTAGACTTCTTAAGAGATGTCTCTTCGTCGAATGTTACATCCCTACTAATCTTGATACGATGGAATCCTAAAATGTATATATCCTGAAGGTTTTGGAGACTTCACAGTATCCTACAAATATTCCTTTCTTACCAGAAGGATCCAATTTCGTTCTCTTCTCTTTCAAAATATGTACATACATTGGAAAACCAAATATCTTGAGATGGCTTACTTCAGGTTTATTTCCGATATACATATCTTCAGGAGTCTTGAATTCAAGAGCACTGTGAGATAATCTATTTTGCACATATATGGATGTTCTTCCAGCTTCAGCCCATAGGTGGATAGGGAGGTCTTGGTCATGAATCATGGTCTTCACTGCTTCCATGATAGTTCTATTCTTTCTTTCTGCAACACCATTTTGTTGGGGATTATAGGGAGTGGTTAGTTCCCTCTTGATTCCCGCCTCCTTACGGAATGCTTCAAATTCCTTTGAAGTGTATTCTCCACCATTATCTCATCTCAATGTCTTGATTCTCTTTTCTGACTAGTTCTCTATTAAGGCTTTGAATTCCTTGAACTTCCCGAACAATTCACTTTTATTCTTCAAGAAGTATATTCGGAAGTCTTTCTTGAATAGTAATCAATAAATGTGACATAGTACTCATATCCACTCAAGGATATTGAGGGAATAGGACCACATACATTAGAATGGATTAGCTTCAACGTACCTTTAGTCTTTGTGTCACTTTTCGGAAAGGGATTCTTGATGTTCTTTCCCTGTGCACATCCCTTGCAGGTTCCCTCATGTTCGATCTTCAGATCAGGTAACCATATTACCACCTTGCTCACATAGGGAAATGCTTTATAGTTGATGTGAACAAGTCTCCTATGCCATATTTCACTTGAGCTGGTAGACTCGTGAAAAAGGGATGTCTCTAGATGTACTTCCATCTTGTATAATCCTCCTTCTTCTTCTCCAATGACTACAACATCTTCAAGTGTCTTTCCTTTAGACCACATAAGTAATTATCACGGGGTCTTCACTTAGTGAACCTGTCACATAGCACGTGCAATCATGGGATATTAAAGAATACCCTTAATTTCCAGAGATATTGACCCAAACTCTTTTTGTTGAAACCACTTCCCAATACTTAAAACCTCCTCCCCACCCATTTTTATACCTCAATCCTTATAAACCACCCTACCCACCCCCACCTTAAACCCCTCATCCCCCCAATACCTGCAATATATTGGTTCAATTTTTGATAATTTTAAAACCCACAATATGAACTAACGTGATAGGATATTGGTCAACAAGTGAAGCCCCCGTGGTAATTATCCATCTATAAAAGAAACTCTATACCCTTTCTTATCTAGAGTTGAGATGGAGAGTAGGTTATTTTTCAAACATGGTACATACAGTACTTCCTTCATCTTCATAGAGGTCCCAGAGTCAATCTTGTAGCTTGATTCACCAATGCCTTTGATGGAATATTGATAGTCATCTCCCAATGATACCTTTTGGGGAGAGTTCTTCTCTTCAAGTGTTGACAGAGTTGTCTTCTTTTATGTCATGTGCTTAGAGGCACCACTATCAATAAGCCATGTATCTTCTCCAGGTGTTACAGACCCAGACAGTGTATAGAATAACACATATTCTTCTACATATTCACCTCTATTTCTCTTTCAAGGTCTTTCTTTATCCTCATATTCAGTTAGATGAGCATGATGCCTTTGTTGGTGTTGTTCTTCTTTGGTGATGGACACTCTCTAGCAAGATGTCCTATCTTATTACAGTTGTAGCATTGATACTTTGAGTAATCCTTCTTCTTCTTCTGGAATTTCTTCTTTGAAGGCTTATGATTACTCTTCTTGAATTTTGATTGATTTATTTCTTTAGTATGGGTAGCTAGAGCCTGATCATCTTCTCTGAGGAGAGCTTCTCTATTGGCTACTCTAGCGTCTTCTTGTATGCAATCTTCTCATACTATATTAAACTTCATACTTTCTTTTCTAGCACACACAGTTTGGATGAATGAGTCCCAAGGTCTAGTGAGGCCATTGAGAGCAGTCATAACCGATTCATCCTTATCAAGGGTATCTCCAATAGCACTTAGCTTCTCTTTGATCTAGGAGGCCCTTGTGAAGTAATCTTGAATAGATTATCCTTTACTCATCTTGGTTCCCTTCAATTGAGCTCTCAAATTCATCTTTCTGTTGATTTTCCTTCCTTCATACATTCTGGAAAGTGCATCATACATTTTCTTAGGTGTCTTCTTAGATGACACCTGAGGGATCAAGTGATCCTTAATGGAATCAACAATCATCCTCATTTCCTTGATTAGGTCTTGTTCATGCTTCTCCTTAGCTTCATCTTCTTCAGGTTCTACAATCTCATCCTTGATGTACTTCTCAAGACCATTCTCTTTCAGAATGAGGCCAATCCTGTACTTCCAAGCCAAGAAGTTTTCTAGGCCTTCCAATTTGTCCTCGAGCTTAGTGCTTGGGGCCATCTTATGAGTAGGTCACTCAAAAATGAAATTTATCAAAATAGGAGATTGACCTTACTAGTAGATGCACTTGAAGGAGGTGAGTTCGTTGATCCAACTACTTTCTAGAGATCCCTAATATTTAGTCTTCAAATCCTACTTGCGAGGTTGCAACACTACAGAATTTGTGGTTCAGTTTCACTGCAGTTTTCTAGTTCACTTCCAAACTAGGTTTTCCTTCCCCGAAGATCCAATCACCCAAAAAATTCGATCTAGGGCTCAATAGATGCAATATAGGAGGGCGCAACTTTCTATCCAAGAAGATCTTCAAAACTCCAACTTTTGCACAAACCCTAATTTCCTCAAGAGAGGGAGGAGGAAGAATTTCACCTCATGAAAGCTGCTCTAATCAGGTAAGCTCCAATACCATGTTAAGATTTCATATACTAGATTAGATTCAATAGTTTTCAATTGAAAATCACAGTAGCAACATATCAAGAATCACTGGTAGAAACACAATCACAAAATAGACACATCATTTATCTTGGGAAACCCTCGAGGGGAAGAAAACCCAACAAAAACTCATCTATATAAGATGTATAAAATACAACCCCAAAAACAAGTTTTTTCCTCCTTCTGTTCTCTCTCTCTCTTTCCTATGCGCTTTCCACTATGTGAAAAGGCTTACCGAGACAAAAATGAATGGATTAGGCCATACACTCTGATACCATGTTAAAGTTTTAAAAAAAAACATTGAAGGATAAATGATCAAATGAAGATAGATCAATAATCAAAATAAGATGACCAAAACATCTATTGACCTAACCAACTAATTAACATACTTTTAACCATTGAAATTACATTTATTAAAACAAAACATATACTTTTAACCAATCAAATTATATTTCTTAACAAAATAATAAGCTTTTAAAAACGAGATTAGAAAACCATGTAAAAGTTGTTCTCGGATATACGTATTTACATGCAATCTATGCATACCATATTCAAATCTTAAACCGACATTTACAACAATAAACAACAAATTAGGTTTTCATCTTTACATCTGGACGATTTGGGCAGTCACATAAGTAATAAAAAAAGCAATTGAGAAAGAGGATGGAAGAAATCATAGCTGAAGTCATCGTTAAACGTGAGAATTATTGGTTTGGATATTTAAGAAGATACCAACAAGTTTTTCAAACACGCGATGCACATTTAGGGGCAAGAAAAGAGGCGTAGTGTGAAGATATGAGATAGCTCTTCACTAACTAAGTAGGTTTATATATATCACCTTAAAGCAAAGATTATAAAACTCACCAAGATATAGTTTAATAATAAAAAATAAAGTAGCATATAAGGTAGTGATTATTTTAAAGGAAAAAATATAAATCAAAAGGTAGTTTAGTATTTGAAAGGGAGTAGCATGTAACAAGGCAAAATAGTGATAATTTGGTTTGGGGAGTCCTCTCGGGTTAGTCCTTTTATTAGGATGGTCAAGAGTTTACCACCTTTATCATCCATTAATATGGAGAAGTATTGCTGGGTTTCAGTACATATTTCCATGTAAAAAAAAGCAAAATAATGATAATTGTTCAAATAAAACAACTAATGATAATTTATGATAAAGAAAATTGATAAAACATGTTAACAAACATGCTATGTAACATAGGAAATAAAGCCTACGAGGATTTTCAAATCGAAGCTTTATTGGTTTATTTGCAATGTATTTATTATTTTTTAAATTAAGGAGTATTTTGTAACATATAAATGTCAAAGGGTTTGAAAATGGTTTTGTATAAACCATACCAAACATCTCTATTATATTTAAGCATTTACTGTATGTATATATCTGTGGATATTCTTAGAACATGGGATTTATATTGGTAAATCCTGGGGTATGAAGTTATGTATGTCATGCTATATAAAGATATACATGCTAGAATAAAGATATAATAATTTAATATATTATATAAGAGAAAACTATGTTATATAAAGATATAGTAACTTAATACACTATGCATAAGAGAAAATTATTTATGAAATGGATAAATTTATATGGTGATCAATTTTCAAGTATCATAATTTATTTTTTTACTTTAAACTTGTTAAATTAAATATAAATTTGTTAAATTAAATATCAAGAAAAAATAAAAATAATATTTTTATATAGAAACTTAATTATCAAAAACTATTTACTTCTACCTAATAAATATAAAAAAAAATCAAGAATGCCGCCGTATATATATATATATATATATATAAATAAAAGAAATAGTTTAATAGTTTAATGAAAATATAAAGATTTTAGCAATACCTTTTCTAACAAGGTATATGTTTCAATGAAAGGAGAAAGATTTTAATAGAACATTTAGAAACATGAAAGAGCATTACTTACTAGATGAAAATAGAAAACCTAGTTAATGACCTCTTTATAGTAATTATGATGAAAAATAGATCTTATCCTGGAAAATAAGGAGTTACTTATAATCCATTCATGGTCATTATATTGAGTAGATATTTACATGATACATTTTCTAAAAAATATTCTCTCTTGCAAAAGACGGAAAGCAAAAAAGGAAAGAGAAATTAATTGACACATTACCATTTAAAAAAAAAACAATGGAAATTATTGGAAGATTGCATGTAAAGTACTTAATAAAAAGAAATGATAATATCTGTATGTGAAATTTATGAGAAATAAATTAAAGGAAAATATTAGCAAAAATATTTTAAAAAAAGAAAATATTATAACTAAAAAGAAATGATAATATGTGTATGTGAAATTTATGAGAAATAAATTAAAGGAAGATATTATAACAGAACGTTTTATAGAAAGATAAATAAAGCATCTTTCAAAATGTGTATACAATTGAGCATAATGGCAAGGTAAATGTTCCCACTAATCAAAATCACATACTCAAAGGTTTAGAGGTTTTAACAGCATTGATCGGCGAAAAAACATGAAGGTTAGATATTAAATAGAAGCAAATGGTGTTTAGCTTGTAAATATGAAAATTCCATTGTTTTCGTGGTTAAAATCAAGGCAATGATCTCATATGATTTAAATTAAAATTAAAAAATGTACAAGACCGTTTAATATTATAAACGCGGCGCAAGTCATATTAGAATCAGAAGGTTTCTTTAGAGTTTTAAACTAAACTATGGACAGTACGGAGCTGGAAGGACATCCTGACCTTGAGCGCTCTCATCTCTCTGTGACTTCAATCAACTGAAAGATGTGTAAACCTTCTTCCTTGACCGGCCCAAACTGTATCATCATCGAAAAATAAACATAAGAAACGCATGAAGGAGATATCAGCTTTGAATGAGCGAATCTATAACTATAAAGGAGCCGCATAAGAAAAAACTGAGAAGGAAATTGTTGTTTGAGAAGTACCTTACGTTTGTTTCAAATACTCAGTTTACAGTTGCAAATATACCGCGTCAATTCATGGCGCCAGCTGATCAACACTTTAGTCAAAGGATTAGAATCCATGGACTGCTCTGCATCGGAACAAATAATATAATTTAAAGGCCTTCCAGTTTTAGATGTTAATACAATGCAGACACTAAACATGAGTTAACCATTTAACAGTAAACAGTAAAGGACGTGTCTGTGACAACACTCTTCAAACCCCTGAAAATGTCAAGCAATTTGGCGAAAATACACCGTCAAGTTCGTTAGGTTGACTACAGACAGATCAGTTACAAACAGAGGCAAACAGCCATGAATCCATGCGCTTCCGATGTAACAGACCGGCGGCACAGCATGTAAACTACACACAGCTTTTAATGCGAGTAACTTTGAAAGCAGCAACAACATTCAAAGATCTAAGAATTTAAGAATGATTTTTTCAAAATTTTGCAGAAGACCAGATAGAACCCTAGTTCCCTCAAATTTAATATTAACAATTCCTACATCCAGGAAGCGCACTGAAACAGATGTAGTTCTACTTTTGGATCAATAGTGAAAATGGGATCTAACAGTTAAAAGGAAACTGTCTAAACCCAGAAAACACAAGGTATGTTTCCGTAACCAGTGATGCGAGGCGAGGAGAATCGGAGGTTATCCGAAAAATGTCGGGATTTAAAGTGCTTAAGGTTTACCTTAGTATCTGCCTTGGAAACAGCCGCAACAAAACATTTAAAAAAAAGGAACCAAGGTCCAATCACAGAACCAAGGCCCGTCCGTCCGTCCGTCCGTTGAGAGCTGACAGAAAGAGATATGAGCACGCAGCGCCCCCGACACAAGAAATGCTAGGGGCTATGTGTGCCCACTCTCTTCTGTCAGCACCTTACCCAACATCAACAGCACCTTACCCTTCTTCCACGATGCGCAAAAAAATAACTCCGAAGCTAATATGCACAGTACTAATAGAACCAAAAACGCAGAGAAGGGCATAGGCGGAATCTGATATAGAGGAAGAAACCAAGATAGGGTACTATTACCCATGGGGAGCCGCGATCAGCAGCGAAGGGGTATGACCAAAGGGAAAACGCGGTCTGAATAAATAGTGTAAACTTGTGTCGGATAGTGTGGTGTTTAATAAATGTGGAGAAAGTGGACCTGCAACTTTATCAAAAATTTTGGACCATTTGCTTCGATGGTGACGCCCCTCTCGTTTTCTATATCAATTTTATAAAAAGTTTGTTGGTCTTTTTTGCCTGACCCACAACCACATTCCGATACGGAAACAACCATCTAACAGTGGGTTGTTATTCTCTTTTTACCTTTACATACATGTGTATTTATGTCTATTTTAAGTTATTATTATGTTGATAGACGTTTTTATTTGAGATTTGGGGTGGACTAAAATCTATGTTTTTTCAACTACTAACAAGGATGAGGCAAGTGTATAATAATTGGTAGTTAGTTAATGAATGAATAACTGGTAGCAATGCATGGATAACTCATAGTTGATGAATAATATATAATTAGAAAAATATGACATAAAAATAAAAAGAATGTAAAAAATAATTGATAAATGGATAACTAAGAAAATGATAACATTTAGTTACGCATGGATACCCATTTAACAAGAAAAATATGAGGAATAAATCTTTTTTTCCAAAGTGTCTTCCATTCCATAACTATCTCTTAACCATTTTATCCTATGTAGGCATCTTAGTTTTTGTTTTAATTTGTTATGTGGATAAATTTGATATTTGAGGTGGAATAGAGCCTATTCTTTTTCATTTATGGACGAGGATGAGATAAGTGTACTATCGAGATTGATTTTATAGTAGTGGTTCAAAATTTGAAATAAACAACTATAAAAAAATATATAGAAAATAACCGGTAGCTACATGATGATTGGATAACTGATAGCAATGGATGGATAACTAACTCATAGTTGATGAATAGATAACCAACATTTAATGGAAGATAACTAGGAATATAAAACAAACTGATAGTTGATAAATGGATAACAAGAAAAATGTCAGTGCTAAGATGTAGCTAGAGATAAATAACTCACACTTAAACTAATTTAGCTAAAAAATATGAAAAATAAAAAAATATTTCAAAAATGTCTTCCATTTTATAACTAAAAATATATATATATATATAAAATAATTAATAATTAATACATTTATTTTATTTTAAATAATAAAAATAAATATAGATTTTGAATTTTACCACCAAGTCAGATTCCGGGAAATCAGACTCATATTCATGCACATCAGACGCATCGATTCGCACTGGCAGTCCTATCCATTGAAGTCGCGTCAATATTTGGGAGAATTCTTGGCCAATTTAGAAAAAGAGGGTAAATCCCAATTTAGAAAAGACCATGTTTACGATTCCCAATAACACGGAAGGTTGTATATTCAAATTCTTCATCTATACTTTGATGTTGTAGGACCCACCTTTTTGTTGCGGATTATAGGGAGTGGTTAGTTCTCTCTCCATTCCCGCCTCCTTACGGAATGCTTTAAATTTCTTTGAAGTGTATTCTCCACCATTATCGGATCTTAGTGTCTTGATTCTCTTTTCTGACTAGTTCACTATCAAGGTTTTGAATTCCTTGAACTTCCCAAACACTTCACTCTTATTCTTCAGGAAGTATATCGAAGTCTTTCTTGAATAATCATCAATAAATGTGACATGGTACTCATCCACTCAAGGATATCTCATGTTTGATCTTCAGATCAGGTAACCATGTTACCACCTTGCTCACATAGGGAAATGCTTTGTACTTAATGTGAGCAAGTCTCCTATGCCACAGTTCACTTGAGTTGGTGGACTCATGGAAAAGGGTTGTCTCTGGATGTACTTTGAGCTTGTATAATCCTCCTTCTTCTCCAATGACTACAACATCTTCAAGTGTCTTTCCTTTGGACCACATAAGTACTTATCCATCTATAAAAGCAACTCTATACCCTTTCTTATCTAGAGCTAAGATGGAGAGTAGGTTATTTTTCAAACATGGTACATACAGTACTTCCTTCATCTTCATAGAGGTCCCAGAGTCAAGCTTGTAGCTTGATTCACCAATACCTTTGATGGGATATTGATAGTCATATCCCAATGATACCTTCTGGGGAGAGTTCTTCTCTTCAAGTGTGGACAGAGTTGTCTTCTTTTATGTCATGTGCTTAGAGGCGCTATTATCAATAATCCATATATCTTCTCCAAGTGTTACAGACCCAGAGAATGTAGAGAATAACACATATTCTTCTACATCTTCACCTCTAGTTCTCTTTCAAGGTCTTTCTTTATCCTCATTTTCAGCTAGATGAGCATGATGCCTTTTGTTGGTGTTGTTCTTCTTTGGTGATGGACATTCTCTAGCAAGATGTCCTATCTTATGACAGTTGTAGCATGGATACTTTGAGCAATCCTTCTTCGTCTTCTGGAATTTCTTCTTTGAATGCTTATGATTACTCTTCTTGAATTTTGATTGATTTCTTCCTTTAGTATGGGTAGCTAGAGCCTGATCATCTTCTCCGAGGAGAGCTTCTCTATTGGCTACTCTAGCATCTTCTTGTATGCAATCTTCCCATACTATGTCAAACTTCATACTTTATTTTTTGGCACACATAGTTTGGATGAATGAGTCCCAAGGTCTACTGAGGCCATTGAGAGAATTCATAACCAATTCATCCTTATCAAGGGTATCTGCAATAGCACTTAGCTTCTCTTTGATCTGGGAGACCCTTGTGAAGTAATCTTGAAAAGATTCTCCTTTGCTCATCTTGGTTCCCTTCAATTGAGCTCTCAAACTCATCTTTCTGTTGATTTTCCTTTCTTTATACCAGTGTTTTTAAACTCGGCTGAGTCAGCTCGGACTCGGCCCGAGTCGATCGAGTTGAACCCTCACGGAGCCAAACCGGCCCTTAAACCGGCTCGGGTGGCCGGTTCGGTACCGAACCGAGCCAAGTTGATATCAACTCGGCCGGTTTGGTACCGAACCGGCCAACTCGGCCGAGTCAAAGGGTAACTCAGTGATTTTTCTCGGATCTCACTCTTAACCCTGGATTTTTAATATGCTTACACTCTTTTTTCCTATTATTATCAATAACTTTTGATCCATCTTCAGTTCATCTTCACCTCCGTAACGTCTCGACATGATTGCTTCGGCTCCATTATGCTTCAGTTGGGCTTGCCTCGTCTCTTTGGCGGTGATGGAGTCGGTAGCGGCCAATGGTAAAAAGACAGACGTCTTGCTGTTAACGCCTCTATCTTAAACTGACGTGCCCGTTTTACATCCAATCTAATTCTTCCAGTTCAAAGCCGGAGTCTCACGAAGTATTTCTCTAGAGATTTCAGTGAAATAATGGAATCGATGTTAGTGTACATTTTCGTCAATTGACGGAATCAACCATGGTTTCTTCATATCCCTAACAAATTGTTGTACTGCTGCATGGGTTGAGGCAACTGCAAGTATGAGTTGGAAAATGTTAGAGATGTAAATGTTTTAAATTTTAAAGATCGCCACAAAATTTTCAAACAATCTGATTTCTTTTACATTATGGCCAAATGACGCACAATTTCAACAAACGACTTCGTCTCATTCTCGTGTCGAATTATGAGTTTGGTCTCTTAGGCTTCACACATGCATGAAGAAGAGCTTGATGTCATCGTAGCTTAAACCTGGGTTTCACACACATGGACTTTGAATGAACGCCCTCTACTTATGCACTTTTCTGCTGGTGAATTTAAATGAACCTATGCATTTACTCACATTTATGTCTATGAATTCAAAATATAAAACAAAAAGTTGACTTTTTATATCTTACTTCTATGTACGAATGAAACATGCAAGCAATAAGCACCCCGTAGCATACTCATAATGTACCATTCGTGCAATTTTGATATGTTCACCTTTATATGGTATAAATATGACCATACTTTGGATGTTGTCTCTAATGCTTTGGAATGATGGATTATAATCTTTAAAATATATTTTTTCTTTAAAATTTAAATATTTTATATGTTTTTTAATAAACTGAGTCATTAAAATCAAACCGCCTGAGTCATTGCCGAGTCCGAGTCCGAGTCCGAGTTGACCCTCGGCTGATTCCGAGTCCGAGTCCAAGTTTTAAAACATTGCTTTATACATTCAAATAAAACAAAGTAATGATAATTTATCATAAAAAAATTGATAAACCATGTTAAGAGACACGCTACGTAACATAGGAAATAGAGCCGACGAGGATTTTCAAATCGAAGCTTTATTGGTTTATTTGCAATGTATTTATTATTTTTAAAATTAAGGAGTATTTTGTAATATATAAATGTCAAAGGGTTTGAAAATGGTTTTGTATGAAACATACAAGATATCTGTATTATATTTAAGCATTTACTGTCTGTGGATATTCTTAGAACATGGGATTTATATTGGTAAATCCCACTTTGTTGGGATATGAAGTTATGTATGTCATGCCATATAAAGACATACATACCAAAATAAAGATATACTAATTTAATACATTATATAAGATAAAACTATGTTATATAAAGATATACATACCATAATAAAGATATAGTAACTTAATACACTATGCATAAGAGAAAACTATTTATGAGATGGATAAATTCATATGGTTATCAATCTATTTATGAGATGGATAAATTTATATGGTGATCAATTTTCTAGTATCCTTTAATAATTTATTTTTTTACTTTAAACTTGTTAAATTAAATATGAAGAAAAAATGAAAATAAAATTCTTATATAAAAACTTAATTATCAAAAACTAGTTACCTCTACCTAACAAATAAAAAAAATGAAGAATGCCCCCATATACATATATATTAATAAAAGAAATATTTTAATAGAACCTTTGGTAACAACATATATGTTTCAATAAAAATATAAAGATTTTAGCAATACTTTTCCTAACAACATATATGTTTCAATGAAAGTAGAAAGATTTTAATAGAACATTTAGAAACATGAAAGAGCATTACTTTCTAGATGGAAATAGAAAACCTAGCTAATGACTTCTTTATAGTAATTATGATGAAAAATAGATCTTATCATGGAAAATAAAGAGTTATAATCCATTCATGGTCATAAAATTGAGTAGATATTTACATGATACATTTTCTTAAAAAAATATTCTCTCTTAAAAAAAGGAAAGAGAAATTAATTGACACATTAACATTTAAAAAAAAACAATGGAAATTATTGAAAGATTGCATGTAAAGTACACTTAATAAAAAGAAATGATAATATGTGTATGTGAAATTTATGAGAAATAAATTGACAGAAAATATTATAACTAAAAAATGGAAAATATTATAACTAAAAAGAAATGATGAGATGTGTATGTGAAATTTATGAGAAATAAATCAAAGGAAAATATTATAACATAACGTATTATAGAAAGATAAATAAAGCATCTTTCAAAATGTATATACAATTGAGCATAATGGCAAGGTAAATGTTCCTACTAATCAAAATCACATACTCAAAGGTTTAGAGGTTTTAACAGCATTGATGGGCGAAAAAAAATGAAGGTTAGATATTAAATAGAAGCAAATGGTGTTTAGCTTGTAAATATGAAAATTCCATTGTTTTCGTGGTTAAAATCAAGGCAATGATCTCATATGATTTAAATTAAAATTAAAAACTGTACAAGATCGTTTGATATTATAAAGGCAGCGCAAGTCATATTAGTATCAGAAGGTTTATTTAGAGTTTTAACCTAAACTATGGACAGTACGGCGCTGGAAGGACATCCTGACCTTGAGCGCTCTCATCTCTCTGTGACTTCAATCAACCGAAAGATGTGTAAACTTTCTTCCTTGACTGGCCCAAACTGTATCATCATCGAAAAATAAACATAAGAAACGCACGAAGGAGATATCAGCTTTGAATGAGCGAATCTATAACTATAAAGGAGCCGCATAAGAAAAAACTGAGAAGGAAATTGTTGTTTGAGAAGTACCTTACGTTTGTTTCAAATACTCAGTTTACAGTTGCAAATATACCGCGTCAATTCATGGCGCCAGCTGATCAACACTTTAGTCAAAGGATTAGAATCCATGGACTGCTCTGCATCGAAACAAATAATATAATTTAAAGGCCTTCCAGTTTTAGATGTTAATACAATACAGACACTAAACATGAGTTAACCATTTAACAGTAAACAGTAAAGGACGTGTCTGTGACAACACTCTTCAAACCCCTGAAAATGTCAAACAATTTGGCGAAAATACACCGCCAAGTTCGTTAGGTTGACTACAGACGGATCAGTTACAAACAGAGGCAAACAGCCATGAATCCATGCGCTTCCGATGTAACCGACCGGCGGCACAGCATGTAAACTACACACAGCTTTTAATGCGAGTAAGTTTGAAAGCAGCAACAACATTCAAAGATCTAAGAATTTAAGAATGATTTTTTCAAAATTTGCAGAAGACCAGATAGAACCCTAGTTCCCTCAAATTTAATATTAACAATTCCTACATCCAGGAAGCGCACTGAAACAGATGTAGTTCTACTTTTGGATCAATAGTGAAAATGGGATCTAACAGTCAAAAGGAAACTGTCTAAACCCAGAAAACACAAGGTATGTTTCCGTAACCAGTGATGCGAGGCGAGGAGAGTCGGAGGTTATCCGAAAAATGTCGGGATTTAAGGTGCTTAAGGTTTACCTTAGTATCTGCCTTGGAAACAGCGGCAACAAAATAAAGTAACAGTATCTACGTATGCTAGAGTCGGAGGTTATCCGAAAAATGTCGGGATTTAAGGTGCTTAAGGTTTACCTTAGTATCTGCCTTGGAAACAGCGGCAACAAAATAAAGTAACAGTATCTACGTATGCTATATGAATAGCCTATTCTGAATATAAATGGAAAATGGAGCACGCAGAATGCAGTTACAAGGTCCAATCACAGAACCAAGGCCCGTCCGTCCGTCCGTCCGTCCGTTGAGAGCTGACAGAAAGAGATATGAGCACGCAGCGCCCGCGACACAAGAAATGCTAGGGGCTATGTGTGCCCACTCTCTTCTGTCAGCACCTTACCCAACATCAACAGCACCTTACCCTTCTTCCACGATGAGCAAAAAAATAACTCCGAAGCTAATATGCACAGTACTAATAGAACCAAAAACGCAGAGAAGGGCATAGGCGGAATCTGATATAGAGGCAGAAACCAAGAGAGGGTACTATTACCCATGGGGAGCAGCGAAGGGGTATGACCAAAGGGAAAACGCGCTCTGAATAAATAGTGTAAACTTGTGTCGGATAGTGTGGTGTTTAATAAATGCGTGAGAAGGTGGACCTGCAACTTTATCAAAAATTTTGGACCATTTGCTTCGATGGTAACGCCCATCTCGTTTTCTATATCAATTTTATAAAATGTTTGTTGGTCTTTTTGGCCTGACCCACCAAACAGCCACATTCCGATACGAAAACAAGCATCCAACAGTGGGTTGTTATTCTCTTTTTAACTTTACAGGTGTATTTATAACTGAACTATTATGTCTATTTTAACTTATTATTATGTTGATAGATGTTTTTATTTGAGATTTGGGGTGGACTAAAGTTTATGTTTTTTCAACTACTAACAAGGATGAGGCAAGTGCATAATAATTGGTAGTTAGTTAATGAATGAATAACTGGTAGCAATGCATGGATAACTCATAGTTGATGAATAACATATAACTAGAAGAATGTGACATAAAAATAAAAAGAATATAAAAAATAATTGATAATTGATAAATGAATAACTAAGAAAATGATAACATTTAGTTACGCATGGATAACTTTGGACCCATTTAACACCAAAAATATGAGGAATAAATCTTTTTTTCCAAAGTGTCTTCCATTCCATAACTATCTCTTAACCATTTTATCCTATGTGGACGTATGTGGGTGTGCTAGTTTGTGTTTTAATTTGTTATGCGGATAAATTTGACATTTGAGGTAGAATAGAGCCTATTCTTTTTCATTTATGGATGAGGGTGAGATAAGTGTACTATTGAGATTGATTTTATAGTAGTAGTTCAAAATTTGAAATAAACAACTACAAAAAAATATATATGGAAAATAACTGGTAGCTACATGATGAATGGATAACTGGTAGCAATGGATGGATAACTCATAGGTGATGAATAGATAACCAACATTTAATGGAAGATAACTAGGAATATAAAACAAACTGGTAGTTGATAAATGGATAACAAGAAAAATGTCAGTGATAAGATGTAGCTAGACATAAATAACTCACGCTTAAACTAGTTTAGCTAAAAAATATGAAAAATAAAAAAAAATATTTCAAAAATATCTTCCCTTTCAAAACTAAAATATATATATAAAATAATTAATAAATAATACATTTATTTTATTTCAAGTAATAAAAATAAATATAGATTTTGAATTTTACCACCGAGTCAGATTCCGGGAAATCAGACTCATATTCATGCACATCAGACGCGTCGATTCGCACTGGCAGTCCTATCCATTAAAGTCGCGTCGATATTTGGGAGAATTCCTGGCCAATTTCGGAAAAGAGGGTAAATCCCAATTTAGAAAAGACCATGTTTACGATTCCCAATAACACGGAAGGTTGTATATTCAAATTTTTCATCTATACTTTGATGTTGTAGGACCCTTTAAAATTCTTCATGTTGTAGGACCGTGGTCTTTGAAGGTAATTTTGTAAGTAATAAAAAGGTAATTTATAGGTATTGGTGGGTATAAAAAGTGTTTATAGTATGAATAAGAATATTGCAAAAATAAGATTCTTTTAATTGGAAATCTCTATTGGGTGGGGGCGCTTAACAAAAGTATTTTTGTAAGTGATTATCAATATCTAGTGAAATTAGGGGTATTATTTAATATCCCATTAACAAAAGCGCTATGACATGGTTTCACTAAGTGAAGACCTCATGTTCTTTCTGCATTCTTTTTCATAGTGGCCATACTTCCTACAGTAGTTGCACATAATATTGGACTTATTGGTTCATCTCTTGCCTCTACCCCTCTGACCTTGAGATTTGTGAGACTGCTCTGAGTGATCTAAATGTTCACGATGGGTTTTGTCCTCTATATGAGGAGACCCTTGGCCTCTTCTTCATCTACCTTTTCCTCTTATGCCTTAACCTATGTTGAGGGAATCTTGGGTGTTGAAAGTATTTGTCAGTGACTCTTCTTCTCGATTCATTTGAGCTTGATGAGATAGAAGGGATCTAGTCAATTCTTCTAGGGAAAATTGAGATAGATATTTTTATTATTCTATGGAAGTAACAACCATAGAAAAATTCTTGGTGAGAAACTGAAGAATCTTTTGAACAACTACTTTTTGTTCCATAACCTCACTGTAGGTTTGGAATTGGGTCACAATGCTCAAAATCCAAGTCATGAATCATAAACTGATCTACATTTTCAGTTTCCTTCATTTTTATACTCTCAAATTGAAGTCGAAGAGTTTTTACTCTTACCATTTTTACTCGGTATGTTCCCTTGTAGGTGGATGTGAGCAAATTCCAAGCTTGATGTGCCTTGATAGTGTTAAGATTTCATATGCTAGAGTAGATTCAATAGTATTCAATTCAAATTCATAGCAGCAACATATCAAGAATCACTGATAGAAACACAATCACAATATAGACGCAACATTTATCCTGGGAAACCCTCAAGGGCAAGAAAACCCAACAAAACTTCCTCTATATAAGATGTATAAAAGATAACCCCAAAAACAAGTGTTCTCCTCCTTCTGGTCTATCTCTCTCTCTCCTATGCGCTACTCAAGTGAGTGAGTCTATGTTCAAATAAGAACCAAATCTCCTCTATTTATACACAGTGAGTCAACTGACTTAACTTAGACAGGTCGTTCCCACTAAACTTGTCTGGGCCGACTTCACCTAGGAAGACTCAAAACAATATATTATATTATTTATTAGGGTACTAAAGACCCGACACAAGTGGAGGCTTTACCTCATGACTCTATGATGACCAAATACAATAGTAACACACCGTCAGAGGAACAATAACATCTCCCTTGGGTTACATCAATAAAATACATTTTGAATATCCTTTGAAGTTACAATATTTCAACACTCCCCCTTAACAAGAAGGTTATTCTACTGACAACATCATCACAGACTATACGAGAATAGAGAGACAATAATTACAATAGTACATCGAGGTAATACATCTATACGTCACAAGAAGTTTTTCATAATCAGTAACTGGAACAGTTACTCTTCATCTTCTACATCATAGGATCACTTGATCATTTTGCATAAGCGCTTCGATCTTCTCGATCCTTTGTAGCAGCACTTTGATATTCTAGATATTTTGTAGTACTTTGATCCTTTGTAGCAACACTTCAATCTTCTCGATCCTTTGCATCAACACTTCGATCTTCTCGATCCTTTGCAGCAACACTTTGATCCTTTCGATCCTTTGCAGCAGCACTTCGATCTGCTTGACCCTTTTCTACTGTACTTTGATCTACTTTATCCTTTGCTTCCCGCTACCTGCAATACACATGATCTATTTATGGGATGATCAATCGCGATCACTTTAGGACCTGAGTCCAAGGACGATGCAATCCTCCATCAACATGATCCATGAAATTGATCAACTGAAATGCCTACAACTAAATGTAGATCTCGACTGCACCCAGTGACGGCCCTATCGTCTGTGAGGGCTCAGCATAGACCATCCATACCACACAGGTTAAGACCACTCCCAAGTGAGTATTATGCTACTGTATCTACACTTGCATGTAGGCATACTCTTCCAAGCAAGAGTATTGTCTACATAGCAGATCTCGACCATGTACACAATGTCGGCCTATCATAGAACATCCATACCACACGAGTTAGGAATACTCCCAAGTGAGCTTTATACTACGGTGTCTGTGATGACTCATCATAGAGCATCCATACCACTGAGGTTAGTACTACTCCCAAGCGAGTTTTATTCTAGGGAATCTACATATGAATGTAGGCATACCCTCCATACAAGAGTATAGTCTGCAAGGAAGATCTCGACTGCATACACAATGTTAGTCCTGTCGTCTGTGAGGGCTCATCATAGAGCATCCAGACCACATAGGTTAGGACCACTCCTAAGCGAGTGTTTAATCTACGGTATACACAACTAAATGTAAGTACTCTCCATGCAAGAGTAACATCTGCAGGGCCATCCTTAGCTAGTAAGGACCACTCTCATGCATAGAGTGTTAGACTTGCCATTCTCAAGAGAGGATACTATCATCCACAAATAAATTTCAGACCATCATCACTTTCATCCATCATCGATTCTAGTCTCATCATTACTCCCCCTTTCTTGGGTGGTTTTATATTATCAACTGACTCCCCCTTTGTCCGAGGAGGGTCCATGTCTTCGACCTGATCTTCTTTTTCGAAGAAGGTCCATTTCTTCATCATTTGTAGTCCCATCACTTTTCCTCCTTGTGAGGAAATTCCTTTCGAACTACACCAAGCTTGTCACGAAAGTATTCGAAATTCACTCAAGATAGAGGCTTGGTTAGTACATCAACAACTTGCTCATCGATACTCACATACTAGAGCTTGATGGCTCCCTTTTGTACCATTTCCCTTATATAAAAATATCGTATTTCTATATGCTTCGATTTGTCATGGAACACCGGATTATTTGTCATCTTTATACAACTCTGGTTGTCACATAAAATTACTATGGTATTGAACTCCATGTCAGATAGTCCTGATGTCAACTTTTGAAGCCATATCGCTTCACAACAACCGGAGCAAGTTGCAATGTACTCTGCTTTTTGCCGTACTGAGAGAAACACTAGACTATTTCATACTAAACCATGAGATCATGGTGGATCCCAAATAATAACATCCACTTGAGGTGCCCTTTCTATCTGCGACACTTCCTTCCCAATTTGAATATGTATACCCATACAAATTGTAGCCATGATCTCTCCCATAGTACAGTCCCAGATCAATTGTACCTTTTAGGTACCTCATCACATGCTTTACAGCTATCAAGTGAACCCGTCTAGGTTTAACTAGATACTAACTCAAGGTGTTCACAACAAAGCATATATCTGGCCTTCTGTTCATCAGATACATTAATGACCCAATAATATGTCTATAGTGAGTTATTTCCACTAGCTCGAATGTCTCATCAAACAACAACTTCAAGTTGGTGTTCATGGGTGTGGCCATGGCTTTACAATCCAACATATAAAATATTTTCAATATTTCTACTGCATACTTTCCTTGATTCAGAAAGATTCCTTCTGGGCTCTACCACGCTTCCAACCCTATGAAATAATGCATCAATCCAAGATCTTTCATCTCGAATTCTTCAACTAGATTCTTCTTGAAATCCTTCATCTGTTTCTCATTTCCAGTCAGAAATAGATCATCCACATACAACAATAGTATGACTGGTTCATCATCCATAATATTCATGTATAGATTATGATCAAATTTACTCTTAGTAAATCTCATGCTAGTAAAGGAGCTATCTATTATGCCATACCAAGCTCTAGGAGCTTGCTTCAGTTAATACAGATCCTTTTTCAACTTGCATACATGAGTTGCTCTGTCTTCGACTTCAAATCCTTGTGGTTGTTCGATGTAAATATCTTCCTCAATCACACCATTAAGGAAGGTTGTCTTTACATCCATTTGGTGTAAGTCCCACTTCATCATGGAGGAAAGTTCCCCAATAGTTCTGATGGAAGTGTACCTTGCTACTGGAGCAAATGTCTCTTCATAATTGATCCCCTCTTTCCGAGAGAATCCTCTAGCCACAAATCTTGCTTTGTACTTTTGAATACTTCCATCCGCAACATTTTTTATCTTGTAGATCCATTTCGAAGATACCACACTCTTGTTTTCTGGTTTGGGAACAATATCCCAAACATCATTCTTCATGATCAACTGGTATTCTTCTGTCATTGCTTCAACGCATTCTTTCTTTTGTGCAGCTTCCTCATAGATGGTGGGTTCTTGATCTACAAGGTCACACATCAAACCTAAATAATTGGAATATGGATTTGATCTTTTGCTTGTTCTTGTGGAGCCTTCTGGTGCTCCATATATTTCTACTTCTTGTATGATTTCTCTTACCCAATCAAGTTTTCTCTTTCGAGAGATATCCATAGTAGGAGGCTCATGAGGCTCTAGCATGTCATGATCTTCTGGTTCTACTATTTAAGGAGTTGGTTAAGCTTCTATCCTTCTGGGGGGTACATCTTCTTCATGTACTTCTTCAAGATGACACCTTCTAGACACTTAATAGATGTCTCTTCATCGAATGTTACATCCCTACTAATCTCGATATGATGGAATCCTGAAATGTATATATCCTGAAGGTTTTGGAGACTTCACAGTATCCTACAAATATTCCTTTCTTACCAGAAGGATCCAATTTGGTTCTCTTCTCTTTCGGAATATGTACATACATTGGACAGTCGAATATCTTGAGATGGCTTACTTCAGGTTTATTTCTGGTATACATCTCTTCAGGAGTCTTGAATCCAAGAGCACTGTGAGATAATCTATTTTGCACATATATGGATGTTCTTGCAGCTTCATCCCATAGGTGCATAGGGAGGTCTTGGTCATGAATCATGGTCTTCACTGCTTCCATTATAGTTCTATTCTTTCTTTCTGCAACATCATTTTGTTGGGGATTATAGGGAGTGGTTAGTTCCCTCTTGATTCCCCCCTCCTTACGGAATCCTTCAAATTCCTTTGAAGTGTATTCTCCACCATTATCTGATCTCAGTGTCTTGATTCTCTTTTCTAACTAGTTCTCTATAAAGGCTTTGAATTCCTTGAACTTCCCAAACACTTCACTCTTATTATTCAAGAAGTATATCGAATTCTTTCTTGAATAATCATCAATAACTGTGACATATTACTCATATCCACTCAAGGATATTGAGGGCATAGGACCACATACATTAGAATGGATTAGTTTCAACATACCTTTAGTCTTTGTGTCACTTTTCAGAAAGGGATTCTTGATGTTCTTTCCCTGTGCGCATCCCTTGCAGGTTCCCTCATGTTCGATCTTCAGATCAGGTAACCATGTTACCACCTTGCTCACATAGGGAAATGCTTTGTAGTTGATGTGAGCAAGTCTCCTATGCCACAGTTCACTTGAGCTGGTAGACTCATGGAAAAAGGTTGTCTCTGGATGTACTTTGAGTTGTACAATCCTCCTCCTTCTTCTCCAATGACTACAACATCTTCAAGTGTCTTTCCTTTGGACCACATAAGTACTTATCCATCTATAAAAGCAACTCTATACCCTTTCTTATCTAGAGCTGAGATGGAGAGTAGGTTATTTTTCAAACATGTTACATACAGTACTTCCTTCATCTTCATAGAGGTCCCAAAGTGAAGCTTGTAGCTTGATTCACCAATACCTTTGATGGGGTATTGATAATCATCTTCCAATGATACCTTCTGGGGAGAGTTCCTCTTTTCAAGTGTTGACAGAGTTGTCTTCTTTTATGTCATGTGCTTAGAGGCACCACTATCAATAAGCCATGTATCTTCTCCAAGTGTTATAGACCCAGAGAGTGTAGAAAATAACACATATTCTTCAACATCTTCACCTCTAGTTCTGTTTCAAGGTCTTTCTTTATCTTCATCTTTAGCTAGATGAGCATGATTCCTTTTGTTGGTGTTGTTCTTCTTTGGTGATGGACATTCTCTAGTAAGATGTCCTATGTTATGACAATTGTAGCATTGATACTTTGAGTAATCCTTCTTCTTCTTCTGGAATTTCTTCTTTGAAGGATTATGATTACTCTTCTTGAATTTTGATTGATTTCTTCCTTTAGTATGGGTAGCTAGAGCCTGATCATCTTCTTTGACGAGAGCTTCTCTATTGGCTACTCTAGCGTGTTCTTGTATGTAATCTTCCCATACTATGTCAAACTTCATACTTTCTTTTCTGGCACACACAGTTTGGATGAATGAGTCCCAAGGTCTAGTGATGCCATTGAGAGGAGTCATAACCATTTCATCCTTATCAAGGGAATCTCCAATAACACTTAGCTTCTCTTTGATCTAGGAGGCCCTTGTGAAGTAATCTTGAATAGATTCTCCTTTGCTCATCTCGGTTCCCTTCAATTGAGCTCTCAAATTCATCTTTCTGCTGATTTTCCTTCCTTCATACATTCTCGAAAGTGCATCATACATTTGCTTAGGTGTCTTCTTAGATGACACCTGAGGGATCAAGTGATCCTTAATGGATTCAACAATCATCCTCATTTCCTTGATTAGGTCTTGTTCATGCTTCTCCTTAGCTTCATCTTCTTCAGGTTCTACAATCTCATCCTTGATGTACTTCTCAAGACCATTCTCTTTCAAATGAGGCCAATCCTATACTTCCAAGCCAAGAAGTTTTCTAGGCCTTCCAGTTTGTCCTTGAGCTTAGTGCTTGGGGCTATCTTGTGAGTAGGTCACTCAAAAATGAAATTTATCAAAACAGGAGATTGAACTTACCAGTAGATGCACTTGAAGGAGGTGAGTTTGTTGATCCAACTGCTTTCTAGATATCTCTAATCTTTAGTCTTCAAATCCTACTTGCGAGGTTGCAGCACTACAAAATTTGTGGTTCAGTTTCACTGCAGTTTTCTGGTTCACTTCCAAACTAGGGATTTCCTTTTCTGGATATCCAACCAGCCAAAAAATTCGATCTAGGGCTTAGTAGATGTGATCTAGGAGGGCGCAACTTTCTATCCAAGAAGATCTTCAAAACTCCAGCTTTTGCAAAAACCCTAATTTTTTCTGGAGATGGAGGAGGGAGAATTTCACCTTGTGAAAGTTGCTCTAATCAGGAAGATCTGATACCATGTTAAGATTTCATATGCTAGACTAGATTCAATAGTAGTATTCAATTGAAAATCACAGCAGCAACATATCAAGAATCACTGGTAGAAACACAATCACAAGATAGACACATCATTTATCTTGGGAAACCCTCAAGGGGAAGAAAACCCAACAAAAATTCCTCTGTATAAGATGTATAAAATACAACCCCAAAAATAGGTGTTCTCCTCCTTCTGTTCTGTCTCTCTCTTTCCTATGTGCTACTCAAGTGAGTGAGTCTATGTTCAAATAAGAACCACATCTCCTCTATTTATATACAATTAGTCAACTAAATTTTACCCTAGACAAGTCGGCCCGACTAAACTTGTCTGGGCTGACTTCACCTAGGAAGACTCAAAACAGTATATTATATTATTTATTAGGGTACTAAAGACCCGACACAAGTGGAGGCTTTACCTCATGACTCTATGATGACCAAATACAATAGTAACACACTGTCGGAGGAACAATAACATCTCCCTTGGGTTACATCAGTAAAATACATTTAGAATATCCTTTGAAGTTACAATATTTCAACAAATAACTCCTGGGGATCTATAGGAAAATGGACTCCTCAATGCAACTTTGGATCAACCATTTGACTATGATATCTCGGTCTTGACAAGCTTCTACGACATTCTTCTGGGCATTAGACATTGCGACCAAGGAATTTGTATCGGGTCCTTTGAACTTGATTTCAACCATATCCCAACATTTGTTGAGTTGGACAAACGTCTTCATTTTGATAGACCAAAACTCATAGTTGGTACCGGTACATCATTTTGATAGACCAAAACTCAAAATTAGAAAACCATGTACATGTTGTTCTCGGATATACGTTTTTACATGCAATCTATGCATACCATATTCAACTCTTAAACAGACATTTACAGCAATAAACAAAAAATTACGTTTTCATCTTTACATCTGGACGATTTGGGGAGTCACATAAGTAATAAAAAAAATAAAGGGAAATACAAGACTAAGTGCAATTGAGAAAGAGGATGGAAGAAATCATAGCTAGTCACCCTTAAACGTGAGAATTATTGGTTTGGATATTTAAGAAAATACCAACAAGTTTTTCAAACACGCGATGCACATTTAGGGGCAAGAAAAGAGGCGTAGTGTGAAGATATGAGATAGCTCTTCACTAACTAGGATAGTAGGTTTATATATATCACTTCAAAGCAAAGATTATATATCACCAAGATATAGTTTAATAAAAAAAAAAAAAATAGCATAGAAGGTAGTGATTATTTTAAAGGAAAAAATATAAACCAAAAGGTAGTTTAGTACCTGAAAGGGATTAGCATGTAACAAGGCAAAATAGTGATAATTTGGTTCGAGGAGATGTCACGGGTTGGAATGTTTTCACGCGAAAAAAGCAAAATAATGATAATTATTCAAATAAAACAAAGTAATGATAATTTATCATAAAGAAAATTGATAAACCATGTTAAGAGACACGCTATGTAACATAAGAACCGCCGAGGATTTTCAAATCGAAGCTTTATTGGTTTATTTGCAATGTATTTATTATTTTTAAAATTAAGGAGTATTTTGTAATATATAAATGTCAAAGGGTTTGAAAATGGTTTTGTATGAAACATACAAGATATCTGTATTATATTTAAGCATTTACTGTCTGTGGATATTCTTAGAACATGGGATTTATATTGGTAAATCCCACTTTGTTGGGATATGAAGTTATGTATGTCATGCCATATAAAGACATACATACCAGAATAAAGATATACTAATTTAATACATTATAATTGAAAACTATGTTATATAAAGATATACATACCATAATAAAGATATAGTAACTTAATACACTGTGCATAAGAGAAAATTAGATAAATCTATATGGTGATCAATCTATTTATGAGATGGATAAATTTATATGGTGATCAATTTTCTATTATCCTTTAATAATTTATTTTTTACTTTAAACTTGTTAAATTAAATATGAAGAAAAAATAAAAGTAAAATTCTTATATAAAAACTTAATTATCAAAAACTAGTTACTTCTACCTAACAAATAAAAAAAAATCAAGAATACCCCATATATATATATTAATAAAAAAAATATTTAAATAGAACCTTTGGTAAACATATATGTTTCAATGAAAATATAAGGATTTTAGCAATACCTTTTCTAACAACATATAAGTTTCAATGAAAGGAGAAAGATTTTAATAGAACATTTAGAAACATGAAAGAGCATTACTGTCTAGATGGAAATAGAAAACCTAGTTAATGACCTTTTATAGTAATTATGATGAAAAATAGATCTTATCGTGGAAAATAAAGAGTTACTTATAATCCATTCATGGTCATAACATTGCATTCATGGTCATAACATTGGGTAGATATTTACATGATACATTTTCTTAAAAAAATATTCTCTATTTAAAAAAAAGGAAAGAGAAATTAATTGACACATTAACATTTAAAACAAACAATGAAAATTCTTGGAAGATTGCATGTAAAGTACACTAAATAAAAAGAAATGATAATGTGTATGTGAAATTTATAAGAAATAAATTAAAAGAAAATATTATAACTAAAAAATGGAAAATATTATAACTCAAAAGAAATGATGATGTGTGTATGTGAAATTTATGAGAAATAAATTAAAGGAAAATATTATAACATAACGTTTTATAGAAAGATAAATAAAGCATCTTTCAAAATGTATATACAATTGAGCATAATGGCAAGGTAAATGTTCCCACTAATCAAAATCACATACTCAAAGGTTTAGAGGTTTTAACAGCATTGATCGGCGAAAAAACATGAAGGTTGGATATTAAATAGAAGCAAATGGTGTTTAGCTTGTAAATATGAAAATTCCACTGTTTTCGTGGTTAAAATCAAGGCAATGATCTCATATGATTTAAATTAAAATTAAAAAATGTACAAGATAGTTTGATATTATAAACGGAGCGCAAGTCATATTAGAATCAGAAGGTTTATTTAGAGTTTTAACCTAAAGTATGGACAGTACGGAGCTGGAAGGACATCCTGACCTTGAGCGCTCTCATCTCTCTGTGACTTCAATCAACCGAAAGATGTGTAAACCTTCTTCCTTGACCGGCCCAAACTGTATCATCATCGAAAAATAAACATAAGAAACGCACGAAAGAGATATCAGCTTTGAATGAGCGAATCTATAACTATAAAGGAGCCGCATAAGAAAAAACTGAGAAGGAAATTGTTGTTTGAGAAGTACCTTACGTTTGTTTCAAATACTCAGTTTACAGTTGCAAATATACCACGTCAATTCATGGCGCCAGCTGATCAACGCTTTAGTCAAAGGATTAGAATCCATGGACTGCTCTGCATCGAAACAAATAATATAATTTAAAGGCCTTCCAGTTTTAGATGTTAATACAATGCAGACACTAAATATGAGTTAACCATTTAACAGTAAACAGTAAAGGACGTGTCTGTGACAACACTCTTCAAACCCCTGAAAACGTCAAACAATTTGGCGAAAATACACCGTCAAGTTCGTTAGGTTGACTACAGACGGATCAGTTACAAACAGAGGCAAACAGCCATGAATCCATGCGCTTCCGATGTAACCGACCGGCGGCACAGCATGTAAACTACACACAGCTTTTAATGCGAGTAAGTTTGAAAGCAGCAACAACATTCAAAGATCCAAGAATTTAAGAATGATTTTTTCAAAATTTGCAGAAGACCAGATAGAACCCTAGTTCCCTCAAATTTAATATTAACAATTCCTACATCCAGGAAGCGCACTGAAACAGATGTAGTTCTACTTTTGGATCAATAGTGAAAATGGGATCTAACAGTTAAAAGGAAACTGTCTAAACCCAGAAAACACAAGGTATGTTTCCGTAACCAGTGATGCGAGGCGAGGAGAATCGGAGGTTATCCGAAAAATGTCGGGATTTAAAGTGCTTAAGGTTTACCTTAGTATCTGCCTTGGAAACAGCCGCAACAAAACATTTAAAAAAAAGGAACCAAGGTCCAATCACAGAACCAAGGCCCGTCCGTCCGTCCGTCCGTTGAGAGCTGACAGAAAGAGATATGAGCACGCAGCGCCCCCGACACAAGAAATGCTAGGGGCTATGTGTGCCCACTCTCTTCTGTCAGCACCTTACCCAACATCAACAGCACCTTACCCTTCTTCCACGATGAGCAAAAAAATAACTCCGAAGCTAATATGCACAGTACTAATAGAACCAAAAACGCAGAGAAGGGCATAGGCGGAATCTGATATAGAGGCAGAAACCAAGAGAGGGTACTATTACCCATGGGGAGCAGCGAAGGGGTATGACCAAAGGGAAAACGCGCTCTGAATAAATAGTGTAAACTTGTGTCGGATAGTGTGGTGTTTAATAAATGCGGAGAAGGTGGACCTGCAACTTTATCAAAAAGTTTGGACCATTTGCTTCGATGGTAACGCCCGTCTCGTTTTCTATATCAATTTTATAAAATGTTTGTTGGTCTTTTTTGCCTGACCCACAACTACATTCCGATACGAAAACAACCATCTAACAGTGGGTTGTTATTCTCTTTTTAACTTTACAGGTGTATTTATGACTGAACTATTATGTCTATTTTAACTTATTATTATGTTGATAGATGTTTTTATTTGAGATGTGGGGTGGACTAAAGTCTATGTTTTTTAAACTACTAATAAAGATGAGGCAAGTGTATAATAACTGGTAGTTAATTAATGAATGAATAACTGGTAGCAATGCATGGATAAATCATAGTTGATGAATAACATATAACTAGAAGAATGTGACATAAAAATAAAAAGAATGTAAAAAATAATTGATAATTAATAAATGGATAACTAAGAAAATGATAACATTTAGTTAGGCATGGATAACTCTGGACCCGTTTAACAAGAAAAATATGAGGAATAAATCTTTTTTTTCAAAGTGTCTTCCATTCCATAAATATCTCTTAACCATTTTATCCTATGTGGATGTATGTGGACATGCTAGTTTGTGTTTTAATTTGTTATGTGGATAAATTTGATATTTGAGGTGGAATAGAGCCTATTCTTTTTCATTTATGGACGAAGATGAGATAAGTGTACTATCCAGATTGATTTTATAGTAATAGTTCAAAATTTGAAATAAACAACTATAAGAAAAATATATCTAGAAAATAACTCGTAGCTACATGATGAATGGATAACTCGTAGCAATGGATGGATAACTCATAGTTGATGAATAGATAGCCAACATTTAATGAAAGATAACTAGGAATATAAAACAAACTGGTAGTTGATAAATGGATAACAAAAAAAGTGTCACTCATAAGATGTAGCTAGACATAAATAACTCACACTTAAACTAGTTTAGCTAAAAAATATGAAAAATAAAAAAAATATTTCAAAAATGTCTTCCCTTTCATAACTAAAAAATATATATAAAATAATTAATAAATAATGCATTTATTTTAAGTAATAAAAATAAATATAGATTTTGAATTTTACCACCGAGTCAGATTCCGGGAAATCAGACTCATATTCATGCACATCAGACGCGTCGATTCGCACTGGCAGTCCTATCCATTGAAGTCGCGTCAATAATTGGGAGAATTCTTGTCCAATTTCGGAAAAGAGGGTAAATCCCAATTTAGAAAAGACCATGTTTACGATTCCCAATAAGACGAAAGGTTGTATATTCAAATTCTTCATCTATACTTTGATGTTGTAGGTACTAGGTGTAGGACAGTGGTCTTTGGAGGTAATTTTGTAAGGAATCTAAATCGGAGAAGAGTTCGTTTAGTGTAAGTCAAGGAGTTCCTTCCTGACGTCTCAAGGAGGGAGAAGATAAATTTAGTTGAACACATATCGATAATGTTAGTAGATATTGTATAATACATATATGTAAACATTGTAATATTACGAGTAGATATTGTATAATACATATATGTAAACACTGTAATATTACGAGTAGATATTGTATAATACATATATGTAAACATTGTAATATTACAAGATACATTAATAACTATACTGAAATATAAATTGTACAATTGAACACTCTCTTTATATAATGTCAATTATTGCACATGAAATATTCAAGGCTGTCACCGTTCAACGAATCATTGAAATTATATTTATTGATTCTCGGCATATACGGAATGGGGAACAGAAGTAAACTAGGAGAATACTGACAGTTATAGATTTATAGAGTAACCTACTTACCCGACCATTTGCACCGATCGGACGACCGACAACGTCGAATGTGACCGCTCACGCGATCCAGGTCGTCCGATCACTGCAAATGATCGAGTAAGTAGTGAACTCCTAGATTTATTAAACAAACAGTTGTAGATTTATTAAACAATTTTATATAGTGTACTAGAACATTATAGTCTATGGAAAGTATTTAACATCAAGTCTTCAATATAATTATAGAACTCGAGTCTCTCGATAAGAACATTTTAATGCAGACATGTAACGTAAAGTTTAAAGCTATTCACGATTAGTCACATCTTCAATAAAGCATCTAGAGTCTTCTTCAATAAAGCATCTAGAGTCTTCTAGTGGCTTTTAATGATAAAGTTATTTATAAAATCTTCACATGGAAATTCGATTTTGGATGGGTCATGGGAATATTAGTATACTATTATTAAAATGATGATATTCTATTTTGAAATTCACATCAAAGAATGTTAACAAATTTGCAAATGGAAGTAGCATTTGCTTAAAAATTTGGACTTTCAACAGCTTGTTCATTGGGTGAAGGATTCACATTAAAAAAATAAAAAGGAGAACAAGGGTATCCAATCACCTTTCACATCCATAAATAGTGTTGCAAGTTCATAAAACCTATTATTATAATATATGATATTATTTTCACATCGTTGCAAGTTCATAAAACCTATTATTATAATATATGATATTATAATGATAGTTAGGTGGTTGTGCTAGTGGTTATGTTAGCGAATGTTTATCCTTTTCCATATTTATGTGAGAAACGATGTTTATACTTTTCAATATTGCCATTAGTTGTTTGTTTGATTTTATAAATCCCCCTGGAAATTACCATGAAATTCCCTTCATGTTTAGGAACCACTTCCCAAACATCATTCTTCAGAATAAATTTGTATTATTTTATCATGGCATTTTTTTTACTTGCTACTTATCAACTTCTTCATAGGTGCAATGTTTTGAATCACTGATGTGACTCATATGTGCAACATATCCTGAATATATTTTAGGTCTCCTTATCTCTCTATATGAGCCTAATAGTGATCCATTTTTTTATATCTCTTGTAAAATGTCTCGGCACCATGTAGATCTCCTCTTACCAGGAGTTTCATCAAGTGATATTTCAACTAATTCTATTGGTTCATTAGGAGCTAGCGAATCTGAGGACTCTCATGGCTTCTCCCTATCAACATTTGAAATAGGAAAACCAAAACCTAGATCCTCCATCATGGGAGTCTCATGCTCCTCCATGTATAAATCACACTCAAGTTCTTCAAAGCGCTTGAAGACAACCTCTTAATGAAATGTCACATCTTTGCTGACTTCAATGTTCCTTTTCCCTAGTACATATAATTTGTAGGGTTTGGAGGATTCACTATAACCAACAAAAAATCATTTCTTTTTAAATGGCTCCATCTTTGTCCTCTTCTCTTTTAGCACATGAATGTATACAGGAAAACAAAAAATATTCAAGTGCCCAACATCTATTTTTCACCAATCAAAACTTATTCATATAGTCTTTTCTCCCAGAATAGCATGAGGGATTCTATTTATGATATAAACAACGATGTTGTAGGCTTTTGGGTGAGTACAAGCTAATGAGGGTCACTTTTCGTACGTTAGATGCAATAGAAAACTGAAAACTAAGGCATCCCTCAAATTAATTGTATTTTTTTAGATACTTACACAAAATATCTTGCTTTGAGTAAATAAGATTAAATGTAGGAAATTGAATCACGTTTCCAAATATATAAGGTTTATGTACTAGAAATTTGTATAACTATGTCAAGTTTCATTTTTTTCAATAGTCACTTTTTATTTTTTAAGCAAATACTAAGGTATATGTTTTTGTGGGTGCAACCTTTGAGGGCCTAAATTATGCTTTCGAGATACAAAAATTTGCAGGCATGTAGAGAACATATACCACTAGTGCAGCGCTATTTTTTGAAAATAAAATTAGTAATTTAATTTTTTTTTTTTATAATTATCTAAATGATCATTCCTAAAAAATGGTACGTCTTTTGTGGGTGTAGCCTTTGAAGGTCTTAATGAAATAATCATGAAATGAGTTTTTTATAGAATGTAGAGGTCAATGTCTTCTAGTGCACCATATAATTTGTTTTTCAAAGGATTAAGAATTGAAAAAGTTATGGAAAAAACACTAACAACATGTTTTTTCAGTTAAGCAGTTAGGACACAATAGAAATTGAAAAAAATAGGAAAATATAATATTTTTTTAATAAAAATTACATATTTAGAATCTACAAAAAAATGCTATTTATGTTTAAGATTTCATCAAAAATAATTGTGTGTAGCATACTGTAACGAGTGCGTAAACAACGACTTCTTCCGAAAATGGAAGAAATGCCCAATTAGCTATGGTTTATCATATACCATAGCACAAGTTTGGTATTATCGAAGCAAACTCCAAACTATACACATAGGACTATTGGTGACATGCGAGCAAGTGAATTGGAATGCTTAAATTCAAATTACATCTCCCGCCCTTGTAGAATTGGAAAATGCGTGCGCCTTATAGAACTACAAAACGCATGCGGGTTATGTAGTTTTAGAACGTGCATGCGTTTTATAGAGCTAAAATTCTAGCACTATATGTAATATTTCCAATGTATGGATAATAGTTTAGAGGGGCTGTGGACGGGTCAAGGTCCTAGGAGGATGTTGGAAGTTCATGTGGGGATGGTTAATAGTTGATAGGGGGTGGGGAAGGGTCAAGGGCCTAGGAGGATGTAGGAATTTCAAGTGGGAATGGTTAATAGTTGAGAGGGGGTGGGGAAGGGTCAAGGTCCTAGGAGGATGTTGTAAATTCAAGTGGAGAAAGATGAATGGAATGGGAACATTATGGGTTACAAAAGTGAAGGGGAGTGGGGATTGAGAGAATTATTAGGAGGAGAAGAGGTGTTGAAGACGTATAGGGTTAGAATTAGTACATGGGACTTGAGTGACGAAGGGGGATAATGTGGACGGGAGGAGGTGGGTGATGGCTTGATGAGAGAGAGGATTGGTGAATGGAAAGGTGGATATGGAGTATTAGAGGAGGAATAGGATGTGTTGGAGGAGAGAGGCGAAGTAGGGGGAAATTAAAGAGATGGGAATGAGATGCGATAAAGCATATAATAGGGGTCATAATGAGGTAGGGGGTTGAGGAGAAGGGATAAGTTGAAAACATAGAATAACATAGAGAGTGAGAGAGAGAGAGAATGATGCAGATAGAGTGTAAGAGAGAATAAGATAGAGAGGGAGGAGGGGGGGTGAGGGAGGGATGGATATAGGGTGAAGGAAAGAGATATTGAGGGAGAGATAGAAGGGTTGTGTGTGTGTGAAGGGTGATGGGGGGATAGACACAAGGATAGAAAGGGGCAGGTTCACACATGTAGAGAGAGAGAGAGAGAGAGAGAGAGAGGGAGAGAGAGAGATGGTGTCAAATACGTAGGGTGTACGGTTGAGAGAAGGTGAGAGAGGGAGGTTGTAAAAGAGAGAAACATGGAGATGGAGGGTGAAGAGAGATAGGGAGGGAGGGATACAAGTTGACAAAGAGAGAGAGAGAGGGATAATGGAAGACAGGGCTTGTAATTAAGGGATAAGAGAGGGAAATATTGATAGAGGGAGGTAAATAGAAGGTGGAGAGAGAGGGAGAGACAAAGAGATTTTGTGACAGAAGGGGGGACACACACACACACACAAATATTACGCGGGAGAGAGGGGGATGCGTGAGTGACATAGGGAGAGGGGGAGGGGTGAGAAATAGAGAGAGGGTGGTGGAGGGAAGGATAGTGAGGGAGGTGTAGAGAAGGTGGAGAGATATTATGATATATGGGAAGTGAGGGAGGGACACACACACAAACACACAGATTGTGTGGGAGAGAGGGAGGGAGGGGGATAATGATACCGAGAGTAATATGGAGGGAGGGATAATGAGGGAGGTATATAAAAGGTGGAGAGAGAGTATGAGAGAGGGGGGTTGAGGGAGTGACACATATACATAGATATATAAAGAGAGAAGGGAGTGGGGGGTGGGGGACACACACACAAAGAGAGAGAGAGAGAGGGGCGGGTGAGCGATAGAGAGAGAGAGGGGGTAGGGGTGAGTGATAGAGAGAGAGTGGTGGAGGGAGAGATAGTGAGGGCGGTATAGTGAAGGTGGAGAGAGGTTATGAGTGAGGGGGAATGAGGGAGGTACACACACATGCACACACATATATAGAGAGAGATAGATTGTGTGGGAGAGAGAGGGTGAAGGTGTGAGAAAAAATGAGAGAGAGGGGAGGGGGGAGCAATAGAGAGAGAGTGATGTAGGGAGGGATAGTGGGGGAGGTATAAATAAGGTGGAGAGAGGTTTTAAGAGATGGGGAGTGAGGGAGGGACACATAGAAACACATAGAGATAAAGAGAGAGAGAGAGAGAGAGAGAGAGAGAGAGAGAGAGAGAGAGAGGGAGGTTGTGAGAGAGAGAAGGGGGAAAGACACACACACATACACATAGAGATAGTGAGAGATGGAAATACAAAGGTAGGGAGGGCCAGTGAGTAAGGAATAGAGGGATAGTGAGTAAGGAACATGTGTATCCATAGATGCCAAAAATATTATTTAGGGGTTGAGTCTTGGATTTCCTCCCTTGACCATTTTGAGGCCTTAATACCCATATCCAATGCTCAAAACCTCTTAAATGCATGTACATATTTTCTTGGATACCAAGCATACATTAAGTAGGTCATCTATGGCGCTTCAAGGAATTGTTCATTAACATGGGTTCCTCAAATATTCCATTATTACCTAAGGAACGAGTATATTCCCTCAATCATGTCTCAGAGGTCCCATACTTGTTGCTAAAAACCACCTAATTCTACTAACATCCATATTCATAGTCCAAACATATCTATGAGATGCCATGTGTGATTTTTCAATGCATCCTTCCTATCCCTAGATGCCTAGAAGCTTTAGCTAGGGCATAATTCCATAGCCTCTTCCCTTGACCATGTCCATGGCCTTGAGATGCATACATAGTGCTCAACAAATGATGATGGCATGCATATCCCAATTAAGATTCAAATGATTCACTTTTAATTTCATGTGTGGTGGTTGGAGGCACCAATTTTGGCCGTAAACGGTTAACAACTTCCTTTAAGTCCAAGGACCAAATGTTCCCCCCTATTACCCATGTAAAGGGGCCTAATATCTGTACTTAGTGCTAAAAATGTTCTAATGGAACTAGTATCTTCATTTCAAGGTAAATCAACCCCTGGAAGGATCTATTGAGGTTGTTCAACACATCATTCTTGGCTCTAGATGGATAGAAGCATATTTTAGGGGATAAGGCCTAGGTTTCCTCCCTTATTATGTCTAAGGTCCCAAGACAGATACATAATACTTAGAAACCCCTAATGGTTCCCATATCCCCATTCAAAACAAAAATATTAACATAAGAGGTCATCTATGGTGATTCAAGGTGTCGTTCATGGACCTTGATCCCTAAAAGCTGGTTTACAACCAAAAATTAAAGCTGTATGTACCAAATTTGATTAACACCTTATCCTCCATATCTAATGCTAAAAAAATCCTAATCATGGCCATATCCCAACTTAAAGGTTGAGGATACCCTTAAGATATCATGTGTGTTTGTTCAAGGTGTTGTTCTTGGCCCTATATGTCTATAGGATTCCTTTAGGGCCTAAGGACTAGGTTTCCTCCCCAAACCATGTCTACGGATATTTTTCTAGTGCTAAGAGAAATTTAATGCACTGTATATTCTCTCTTATATGCAAAATATCACATACAGAGGTCCTATGTGCAGGTTCGATGCCTTGTTCATGGACCTCAAGCCTTAAAAGCTACCTTTAGGACATAATTCTTAAGTTTTCTCCCTCAAGCATGGTCAAGGGACTATGACCCATACTTAGTTCTTAAAACCTCATAATGGTGTCCATATTACAACACAAAGAAAAATTATCCTCTTTGGAGGTCAGGCATGGTTGTTTGAGATGTTGTTCTTGATGATGCTAAAATATTACTATAGGCTGTAAGTCTTGATGATGCAAACTATTGTTCTTATTCATTTCCCTAGCCATGCACTAAAACCAATTTTTGTGGTTCTCCATAACGCGTACGCATTTTGTAAGTATAAAATGCGTGCATGTTTTGTAACTATAGAACATGTGCGTGTTTTTACTAGCCTAACCTACATGTCATATGACATGTCAGGCTCGAGATTAACCAAACCAGGCATTACATAACGTGAGCGCGTTGTGTTTTTATGTATGACGAGTTAAAGGAAAAAGCCCCACCATGGATATGATCATTTTATGTTTTGGCGATTAAATCGGTGCCGAGGGTATTTTGTGCTAGCCATGCACGTTATGACTTTTAAATCATCATATAAATATGCAATTTAATTAAATACCCACAACCAGTTGTCACATGCCTCAATTTGCAAATTTTTTTTATGTTTTAAGAAACATTATGTTATATTTTATGTTAAAGTTTGTACTTAATCACAAAGTGGGGTCAAGGATAATTTAATGTAATTGCGTAATATTTTTAATAAATAAATGAAAGACGAGACAACAGCTTAGGGAAGCTGTTAAATGAGTGTTTTACTGGTCAATTGATGGAGGAGGCTAGGTTGAGAGAAAATTGACATGTGGCAGAATCCTCAAACTACTTCTAGCTGTTGCAGGTGGAAACTTCCCTATTTTTGTGGTCATGATTCCCCAAGAAAGTGGAACAAGAGCAGGTGGCTCATTAAGTAAAACCTGACTTGAAAGACCTAGGTATGCTAATAAAACTTCCCATTGAAGACAACTGAGGTTTCTTATTCTGGATTTCTAATCATTCTAAGTGAATGAAGTGCACAAGAGAATTCGATGGAGGGGACTAGCTGAAGTAAGTTTGAGTGGAAAAGTGCTGAAGACCTGAACTAGTGTAGCTATTCTAAGTTGAGTTCATACTGCTGGAAGCAGAATTGATTTACTGCTGAACACTCAGTGGATTTGCAGAGAATTTCTAGACTGCATCTCTCACCCAGTACTTCTAGCAGGTGGACTAGGAGACAAGCTCAGGGGTCCTGAGAATTGCAGTCCAACTCCTCTCCAGGAGTTGGTTGGGAGGAACAGGTTCCTTAAGTTGTTGTCACCTCATCTATACTTCGAGGTTTTACTTGTTTAGTTTAGTCATTTAATTATTTACTGTATCTGGAAAGTTTAAGATTTATCAAGGATATAGTATATTTCTATTTTTATTTCTGTTAGGGTTAGTTAGGAGAAATGTTTATGATGTGAAAGTTAGTAAGTTTTGACCTAGCTAGATTAGGGTGATTGAGTAGAGAAATTTCTGAGTTAATTGACAAATAGAAATTAAATACCTAAACTGTATTTTTCCACACCTTTTGTAAGGTAGTACTCTAGTACAGTAGGTTAGATTAGATACAGATGAAGAGTTGAATGAAGTATGCTTGAATATGTTTATTTGCTTTCTACAGGTTTTATACTAAGTTATTCATCTGTATGTTTCTCTGTTCCATGTTAAAAGTATTTCTTAGATGAAGTAGTCTATAATGCTATAGACAAATCTATCTCTAGAAAGTTTAATATACTTAATCTATGAATTTATTTACACAATAGATAGGTTAATTACTATAAGCCTAATATTATAATAGTTAACAGATGTTATACAAACACAAATTTAATAAGTAGGGTTAGCATAGAAGAACAGTAAATATGGGTAGAAAATTTCTGAGATAAATTCATTATTAATCTAAGTAAATGAAATCAGAATAACATTATAATCAACGCTAACCATGTACTAATTCGAAATAAAAATATGGATTTTTACCTTCTTTTCTATGAACAAAAGGATTTTACAAGTTCACACATATACAGATTTTTATTTTAACATACATTTCTTCATTCATTTAACCATAACTTTTTTTATAGATAAATCTACCAAAATCAAATACATTATCTAAAATAAAACAAAAGTTAACATTGTAAGATAATTTAAACTGAGAAAAAGTAAGTAATAATCCTTAAACATAAATTAACTCAGGAATTACAGTAAAAACTTAGGTCGTATAATCCATTATTTTCTTCTATCTATTTACTGAAGAAAATTTATTATTTATGTTAATCAAACTATAACTTAGAAACTAACTCTCTGAAACATTTCTTTTCATATTTAAAACATAATCCAAATAAATATAAATTTTACAGTAACAAAAACCCTGTTTAGGATATTATACACAAAATTGAAGGAAAAACCCGAACAGTTAAGAATATCATAGTTTCCTTCACTTATTTAAAACCACGGCAGATATATATATAAATTATCAAAATATAGTTTACAAAATAGTAATATTCGAGCTTAACTAAAATTTCAAATAGCATTCAACCCTAAAACTAAAACTATATCAGTTATGGCCCAATGGCCTATTCAAATAAAGTCATGGCTTAAAGCCGGTATCAAAATAACATCACTATAATTCAACCATGGTCGAAAAGGCCTAAAAATTAATTTATTATTTCACAGCTATGAAAAACCCAACTCCTTTCATTACAAAATAGCCACTAGGGCTTTAAAAAATAAACAACGCATCTAATAGCCACGACCGAACAAGTAACCAACTGCCATGCGACAGAATCTTCCTAAAACGCCATAAAACCGGTGTAGGAGAACCTCAGGTGAAACCGAGGCTTACTGTGATGAATGCCATCATGGAAGCCCTATTGTTGGAGTTCTTCAGAACCGAGCCATCGTCTTGAGATCCTGCACAAATCAAACTCTAAACATTAAATACATATAAATTAACAAAATAATAACTTCCACTAGTGGAAAATGAGAGATTAGTGACCAAAAAAATGACCAAAATCCGCATATCAATGACCACTTTTGGTTTGGTGATTGCTGGTGGCTAATTTACGGTCTTTTATTACGCGACCAAAATTTGTCATTTTTATTTTGGTCATTTATAGCTTGTCAGTTGGTTATTAATTTCGTCATATATTTGGTCATGTATTTGAATCAAGGACCAAATATATGACCACATTTATGACCAAATTAATGACTACATAACAAACTAGAATATGACCAAATTTGGTCGCATAATAAAAGACCATAAATTAGCCACTAAAACTGCTTTTTGGTCATTAATATGCGAATTTTGGTATTTTTTGGTCATTTATATCTCATTGTTTGGTCACGTATCTCTCAATTTTTGGTCATTTTATAAGTGAATTTTGGTCATTAATCTCATTTATTGGTCACTAATGTAGTCATTTTTAGTCGTTTTATGTGTGGTTATTATATTTTAATAGTTTTAATGGTGTCTATTATTAATCAATATAAATTTTTAATATGATATTATGTTTAAATTAAAAAAATAATCATACATTATTTATTATCATCTAATACACATGTGAATTATGCAATGTCACATTAATTAGTTAATTACAACATTTATAAATAATATAAAGTACAACCATATAAGTTGTAAACTGCACAATTATATTATATGAAATGTCAAGTATTACAATAAATATGAGTTTTCTAAAAAACTATCTCCATATAACTTTACATGAAAATCATCTAGTACATCGATGACTTTCCAAAATATTACAATGGCTAAACCATCCCACTTGTACTTGGCTGCTAAGCCATACTTAGATCCCGTGGTAGCTTCAAAACCATACTTAGCAGCTTGAAAACCTCAGCAACAGGCTCTTCATACTCAATGGAAAAGCCTCAACGATAGGCTCTTCATACTCAATAGCTCATTTTCTGAGCTTTCTACCTACGCACGTGCTTCTCTATCTGCACTGCACGTGCTTCTGAGCTTTATATCTGCACATGTGCTTCTATATCCGCACTGCAGCAACCTCCCTCCTCATGTTTTTATAAAGCTAGCGAGTAATGTTACCTACAAACAACACATGTTAAGCAATAAATTTTGTTGCTCGCTAAAAAGAAAAAACAAATAACTAAAAAGTGTACATAGTAATTTCACAAGATTTAACATGGAAAAAAGAAACAATTTAAACAAACAGTAGGTGTACTCAAAATGCATAAACATTTAGAACCAGCAGACCTACAAATACATGAACATGAAATACCTCTCCATAAGGCGTGAAGATCAATGGCATCATTGCAAAAAGCAAGAAATTATTTCCAAGCAATATATGAACGAACTTTGCACTGAATAATTTTTGCAGAATTTCTCAATACCTCGGTTCTTCTAACATTTAATTCAGCCATTTGACCCGCTCTGAGGAAAACCTAGGTTTTCCCTATCTGAATAGTAAAGACAATTTTAAATTGTTTTTATTATCATTTTAACTTAATAAAACAACCTTAGAACTTCTAGATTCCTGGGGAAGCATATAAATCATGATCCCGGGCCATTACATCTTTGGATATTGAGAACACCATTTGTCAAAGCACGCTCATAATAATCTACATATGCCATTACTTTGGTCCAACAAAACAAGTGACAAGCAACCTGCACTCGTCAAAGAACAGAGGAATTAGCTAATCAATACATATGTAAATATATACACAAATACATACAAATCGGTATGTCAGTAATGTGTTCAAATATAGGTGACAATGCTTGTCTTTAAGGATAAATGCATTAAATTCAATATCTAGATATGGTTATCAGATTTATGGTTGAACGCATATCAATATGAAAAAGCTTTCAAATGATTTCAGTATGCTCCAAGCAATCAAAAAAATATGTTTCTTCTATGCCCTTGCAAATGATAGTGAAAACAACATATACATCTATAAACAAGTTAGAATCTTGATTTGAATTCAATGTACCAATATGAATAACTGTGACAATGATTAGAAAACTTTTTAAGGTATATGACTATCAGAAAGTGTATTGTGTAGTTATCCTAATGTATGCCTTATATATATCAAACATGAAGATATGATTGAGATTAATGTTTAGAACATGACATGCTTTGTGTCAATGATAATGATGTCTTTCTCATATAAAGGGCTGTCAAACAAGAAAACTTTCAGCAGTAGGAAATTGTGAATGTAGCTATCATAAATGTCATCTTCAACAATCCTAAAGAGCTCAAAAAGACTATCCCAAAAATAATGTCAATAGTGTATAATGAAATCAAGCCTTCTTTAGTAAGACATGTTTGTTTTCCATTCAAATAAACAAAGAGAACTTTATGTAATTTCCAGCCATGACATACGTGTTTCAATGACTTTCCATAGGATGCTATTTCCAATCAAAAGGAGGTGAAATGTAATTTTCCGATATAAGATATTTTGCAGCCAAGGGAATAGCCAGAATGACTGTTCCAAACAAGGTGATTTCCATCCCTCAATTAGTAGACAACTAGGACTATCAAACTATAATAATTTCGAGCCAAATAATGACTTTCCAAAATGACAAATTCCAGCTCCTACAGTGACTATGCCTTGATGTTATCTCAGACTTTCAATAGGTAAGTATGTTTGTAATTTTAGGGAAAGATAAGGAAGGGTGTTAAGGTAACAACTTGATAGACTATTAGGGAAGTATTTCAAGGTTGTTTAAGGCTTAGGTTGAGATAGGTTTCTCACACCCAGAATGGTTTATCAAACACCTTCATGTAATCATACACGTTACTATAATCTTCTGTTATATTGTTATTGGGACAATATAGCTTGATCTCAACACAATATTCATCACTCTGATACCAAAGGTAAATGATCCTCAATCATTTGATCAATTATGTCTGATTTCACTTTGCAATAGTGTGTATAAAATTTAAAGTCATTTCCATCATTGTTTCCACTAGAATCAAGCCTTATCTTTCCAAACATATCTCAAGAGAAAAGATGGGTTCCCTATTTAAGAGGGACATTCAAAATTACATAGGGACAACCCCGAAAGTCCTTCACTTTGTCAAGGAAAAAAATGAACTTTGATTACAAAGATAGACCTGTCCAAAGAATTTGATAAAGTTAACTAGCTCTACCTCAGACTCCTACTTCTTCAGGTGGGGTTTCAATGGTGTTTCATTAAGATGGATGGAGGCCTGGTTTTCCTTGGACACTTTTTCTATTCTAGTTAATCGCTCAGCTTCACACTTTTTTATTGCCTCCAGAAGCCTCAGGAAAGGTTTTCCCCTCTCTCCATTTTTATTCCTTCTAGTCATGGAAGTTCTTAGTAAATAGATACATGCAAAGGCCTCTAATGGGCTCATGCTATGTATAAAGGTATCCCAATATTTCCCAGTTACCCTTCTCATTTTTGTGGAAGACCTTGTTTGTTGAAATGGATCCAAAAAAGAAGCAAAAGCATTTGCCAATATTCTATAACTCTTCTTCCATGCTATTGGAATGGAGATCAACAAAGAAAAAAGCTTCCTAAGATTTTATTTGCTTCCCCAAGAAGAGCCATCAGCCAACCCAGCTGTTTCTGAAGAGTCTGTATCTGTACATTATGTTCCAATTGATTCTCTCTATACACACCCATGAAAGAATATACTTCCATATCCCATTTCTGGAGCTCCACAATACTTATTTCTACATCAATTGCACAGTTATCATGGATGTTGTTTTCCTTCAAGACGTGTTGGGAAAAATCATCCATACAGAGATTCCAGCTGTTAGTCCTATTCACTACACTACACTGCCTCTGTGGTTTTCTTTCGAAACCACTTGAGACAACACTATAGCTCTTCCATTTCACACAAAATGCAACAATCCTTACGACAATGACAATTTGTAATTTTAACAGAGAAACTAGAGCAACAAAACCACACACCTTCTCTAATACACACAGAGAACTGACCAATGAAAGGAGCCCAGACCACCCACTAACATTTGGATATAGCGCCGAAACAGGAAATACTGACATATGAACCTCCCGTAGACCCAGTGCCAAACCAACCACACAAAATATCTAGCAACAAATTACAGAATCCAAGGATAGGAGAGGAGGGAGAATTATTGTTTTTACAATGCAATGAATGCACTAGTGGCCACAAATTACAAACCAACCTCTGTGATGCTGAAAGCAACATCCATAATAATACCATTACTACTAAACACCTCCCGCAAACACAATTATAATAATTTAATGATTATTTGTCAGACTTTGATAGCATTGGTTTGTTAGAAACTACTTAATTGGTAAAAATAATTGTGGCTTGTGTCTTTGTTATTCTAGATTGATGCAATTGCTGTGTTTTTTATTGTTAATTTTTCTGAAGTTCCAACTTTCCAAATCTATCTTAAATTTGTCGATATCAATTTTATTAGAGTTTAACTTCCTACAAAAAATTTCTTTATATTTTTCATAGTAGTTATGTGTATATCATATTTTTGAGGACTCTGTCACGGTGATTATATGAACCATACTTTTTTCTAATTAGTAGGAGAAAGAGTTAATGGTGAGTTGATCAATAACTCTTATAAAAAAGAGAAATAACCCTTTTATATTGCATGTCATCCACAAGGGTTGTTTGGGTTGTTAATTATGAAGGTATTGTCAAAGTTGAATAATTGTAAATGGTGCTAATGTAGCACCTATCAATATCTTACATTGCCAGAAAAGCTTATTTGATTTTAATGTCTAAGGGCCAGTTCTACATTGACTTTAGCTTACATACATCATAATGGATACACATGTTAAATGGTGTTCTAAAATCTATATTCTTTGAGGTCTTATCTTAACACATTAAATTTATTTTTAAATACTCTCCATCTGGAATATCCCCTAGGTATACGCTGCAGTTACTGCAAACCTTCCCAGATTTTTGCTAGTGTAGCACCTATCAATAGCTTACATTGCCAAAAAAGCTTATTTTATTTTAATGTCTAATGTCTAGTTCTCTATTGACTGTAGCTTACATACATCATCATGGATATAGTATGTTAAATGGTCTTCTAAAATCTATATTCTTTGAGGTCTTATCTAAAAACATAAAATTTATTTTTAAATTCGCTCCATCTAGAATATCCCCTAGGTATATGCTGCAGTTACTGCAAACCTTCCCAGAGCTTTATGACAAAGTGTCAATTTCAGGTTCTAACCTTTGGATTAACAAATTAGCGATAAGGTTCATGAAAATATCAACCTACTTATACTTACTATTATGTTTGGCACCACATCTTGAATGAATACTAATACCCCTCCACCACACAAAAAATTCAAAAAGTACTCTCAATATACATCAGGTTTTAAAGACAACCCTTATCCTTAAGGTGCCTTTAAAATATTGAACACGAGACCCTAAAACAGATATTTCTGAAATTACACATAATGACCTCAAAGGTTACGTAATAGCTTCCATAATACAAAATGAAAATTTGAAAATAAGATGCATACTATGTTATAAACGACATGACACCATCTTGCAAGTTTTAAAGTCCCATGTTGTAATCAATCCCTTTGTTCTGAAACTCATTATTGTGTTGGCATGGGATCTATGACTATTCTGATATCATGATACATGTGGGTTATTTTTTTGGTTTGGTAAAAATTGAATTTTATACAAGGAATAAAAGTACAGGATACAACAGGTATGCCCTTGGAGTGTAGTGCTTGCTCTTCCTAGTTGGTAAGCAAGAAGATCAAGCATCTTGAGCATCCATATTCAAGGAAAGAAACGTACTTTGTAATTAAAAGTACAATAGCATAAAACTTATATTCTGGAGTCGCTAGAAACTTAGATTTATAAGTCATTCAACATTCTATGAAATCCATTGTTACAGAATTCATATTTGGTTTCTCAAAAGTAACAATACAGTGTTACACCCCTCTTTCCAAACATAAGGCAGAGTAGTGAGCCATAGAACGTACCACAGTCACCATGCACACTTAGTATGAAATCTAGGATCACTAGACATGCACATTGCTAAGTCATTAATGGATTGTGATCACTAGATAGGGATATCATTGTTTGTTGCAGTTATGCTGGTAGTTGTGCCATCTCTTCTCCCCAATTACACTTTCCAGTAAGGTCCACCGTTCTTGTATAATTAAACACATAAAAAACGCAGTAAGTATATTTGAATTGATTTGTTTTAATTCAACAAGATATTAAAAATTTAAAATATATTTATGTATTTATTACAAGATAGACTGAATCCCTAGCTGCAAGAGAGAGAATATATGCACAAAAAATAGTTGCGTTGCAAGAATTTTCCAGGGCTGTCTTGATAGCGTCGATGACCTCGAACCCGCTGGTTGAATTAAGATCAGGAAGATCATTCTTCTCTCCTGTAATGCTATCTGTATCATCAAGCAACATGGAGGCATCGCATCCCTGTAACAAATCCAGTTGCATTAATCCATGGTTATATATTTGATTTAGAGAACTAGGTGATTTTTGTAATCTGCAAAACTATAGTAACACAATCCATTAATTACAAGCATCACTAGACATGCCACTAATTATCACAATCCATTAATTACAAGCATCACTAGACAGGATCATTAGACATGCCACTTTTCAATGAACATGCATGCACATTGCTAAGTCATTCAATAATCTATGAATGTCCTTATTATAGAATTCACTTTTGGATTCCTCGAAAGTAACAATGCCCGCCTCTTTCCAAATATGAGATAGAGTAGTGAGACAGAGAACATACCACAATCACCATGCACACTTGGTACAAGATCCAGGATCACTATAAATGCCACTCTTCATTGAACATGCATGCACAAAATATCATGGAACCACTGGGAAACATGGGACCATGGTTTTCTAGCAACTTACAACCATATTGATTAGAATGTAATTAGAAAAGATACAGTATCTCATGTACTTCCATTAGAAATAGGGTAAAGTTTTGAGCCTTTATTTGAATAATCTATTTCTAATTGGTTTTCCACCATAGTTTGTTCTCAAAGAGGGGCAAATTTAAACTTTTCTTATTTCAAATACTTGGCATGGTGACATGCGGTTTTTTTTCTTGTAATTTTATCCTTTTTTGTAAAATTGATGAATCTTATATTACAAAAACAAATTTGAAGTACAATTTGTTTTCCATTGTTGTGCAACACTTTCCCTTCCCATCCAAACAAGAAGTGCAGACATATTTGATTTGGCACACACCATTTGCTTCTCATTGCTCATGGACAGTAGGGTCCTCTTTTCTCCAACTTTTTTTGAAGTAGATCATCATAAGGGAATTTAGAGATCTGGCTACTCCAAACCTTGAAACATTACTAAGATTCTGCAAATTTATATTTGAGCCCAAAGTGGTAGATCTCATTCCATCTTATTGTATAGACACTCACATAATTAACATTCCATGGCAAGCTAGGATCCAATCCCAATATCCTTCAAGATCGAACCCTAGAGTTTTGTAACATAATCTCACAAGACAAATGTACAATGGAAAACATATTTCATGCACAGGGTACATATGGAAGGGTTAGTGTACTCTTTCTTAGCAAAATGTAAAAAGCAAGCACAACTATTTTTTGGGGAGAATCCACATAATGCACTTCTCTTGCACTTCTCTTGGGGAATTCATATGAAGCTGTACTTTACTCTATATGCCCATATCCCCTGCATTTTCTAATGTATCTTAAAGGTCAAGTCCGATTCCAAATCAAACCTTGAAATGTCGACATGAAGTGAACATTCTCTAAATAAGCTTGTCCTCTGGTTTTGGTAAAATAGGAATATACCTAGTTTTGATTAACTTCAAAATCCCTTTGTAGGATTAACCTCAAAATCTCACACAACCACTTATTTCCATCTGCAGTCTAGTGTGACAAATAATGAAGATATATTCTAATTAATAATCCTTATGTTACCACCACAAGAAATACTATCCATATGCCAAGGACGATCCTAGAACTGCACTTTGTTTCCTTTTACAACTTTATGACTAGTAGTATCAATAGGTATGGAAATAAGAGAAAAATGAGCTCCATTTGATTAGCTCCTCCCTGGTACTTGTTCATAATGATTTACAATTTATGCATGTAGTACATAAACTCTGGGACCACTTAGCCTTTGTCATAAGACGTCATCATGACTAGTTCCCAAACCCCTTAACTTTGACAAAATTCCTTTTTCACTTACCCAGTGAAAATTTCTTGTTTTTTTTATTCCCAGTTGTCTGTTTAAGTGCTTCACTTATTTATCACATGAGTTGGAGCTTTATTATAATTGTAGTTCAATTTGAGACTACCGAAAAAACAAAATTTATAAAATGGACACTTCTTTCACAGAAAAGGTGTTTACCTTTCGTCCTAAGAAGAAATTCCAATCCCTAGTAATCAAAAGGCTCATCTCTAATTCCAATCTACGTATCAGCATTGTCTTTGACCTATGAAAGAATCATTAATGATAAGAAGGCATTCTTTATGGATGAAACGGGGGAGTTAAATGGGCCCAAACTTACCAATGAAGAGAAAATGTCTTTGGATTAACTGTCAACTATGCCATGAAACTAGGATCACTTGTGTAAGCTTCGATCTCAACAACCTTGAAAAAATAGAGTTTATAATGAATATCTCTTTTAAATAAAATCCATCGACTCTTCCAGGATTTCAATTCTTTGGATCTCTACTCTTGTAGGGTCTAAAATACATGGGTTTTCTAGTATTTAAAAGACTTATCTCTATTTTCAATTTACATTTCAACATTGTAGCATGCCTTCATTGACTTACTAAAGAAGCATTATTGGTTAGAGGACATTGTCTCTGCCTCTTGATTAAGATATTTTATAACATTTAGAATCTTGATTCTTGTCCTAACATGTCGAGGCTAGACATCTATACTGATGACCCACAGACAGATTTGGACTTGACAACCACATTTTATAGCCTAATTTTGTCCCCAATTTCCCCCATTTGTGTTAATTAGATTTGGGTTACCAAAAGAGATTCTTGGGGAGCTGTAATGAATTGGGGGAGTAGTAATGAATGGTTGTCATATTGGTTTGAGCTGAATATGAACAAATATTTGCAAAGAATTGCTAGTACATGTAGAAAGATCCTTTATTCAAAATGTACAGAGATTTATTGACTTTAGCCATACGAGGGTGGAGGGTGGATAATAGAACCTAGTTACTGATCTGAGCTGAAGAAACCAAGGTTTCATGAACAGACTGACTTTTCCAGAGCCATAGATCCCCTTCTAAGATTTTGGGCCTTTTCCCTCTCAATATATAATACCATGAAATCCTTGGAACAAATGTGGAGGAACATGATATATACCTTCCAAATCTAAAATACCAGAGCCCCGTGAGTAGGCCTAAAGTTGTTGGATCAGCATAAGAAAGAAGATTAAACCCATTTGTAAAGAAGAATCTATGTTCAGAATAGGGCACTTAGTTGTCTTGCTTCTTCTCAGAACCAGAGAAAACATTTGTAATTGTAAAATAACTGGATTTTGTATGGTAAATGGAAACCTTCCATGGATACCTCTTATGGAGAAACCATCTGCAGGAGTCCTTAGCTGCACATTTACCAGAAGGAAGTTTGGATTCCATAGGAGAGATAAGGGTTAATGTAGCCTACTTTTGGGTATGTGCTATCCATCTATTTTGTAATTGTAAGGCTCGCTGGGATATTTGAAAGTAGCCTAAAGAATGATTGTTGCCAGCCTGCAGGTGAATCAGTCATTAAGAAGATGGAAGATCCAAAGTTGAAACATCACGCCAAGTCGTTACAATCATATCCATTGGTTTATGGATACATATTTGTTGGCTGATGTAGTACTGCAGCTTGGAAAAAGCGTAGAAAAGAAAAGCCTAAAATTCATGAGGAGAAAACCTTTACAACCTGGGCCGATGTAGTATTGAAGCTTGGAAAAAGAATAGAAAAAAAAGCCTGAAATTCATGAGTAGAAAACCTTGGAACCTGGGTCCAGATGTACCTGATTATTCTATTCCTGATAAAAGGTTCTGAGCAGAAGTAAACAGAGAAATTTGTAGGAGGAGGCTCGTGCACCGTTCGATGATCACGATATGAGTTCATCATTGTTGGGGGCTAAAGCATTGGTTTACCCACTACTGGGTTTTTCTCTTTGCTCATATACAAGATGGTTATTACATTAGCGCTATCCCCAAGGATGGATAGAGAAATATTGCAGCAGTACATGCCACCTAGGGCATCATCAGCCCACTGCCACCCAACGCATCATCCAGGTCAAAATTGCCCCCCATCCTTTCCGGTTTTGGAGAATACCACGATCTGTACACTAATTTATGAGTTTCCAGAGTTCAAAATTGCAGAGTGTGTTCCACCAAGATGTTGGATGTCTGAAAGGAATAGGTATATGCTTAGTATATGTTTGCTTTGAAGGGTTTGGAACCCTAGTATATGTTTTCTTTCAATGATAAGCTTTTCATAAAAGCTTTATCATTTATTTTTGAATAAAATATTGCAAATTAATACAGTTATTGGAGTATAATTTTCTTTTCTTAATTGGAGTATAATTTTTTTTTCTTAATTTTTATTAAATTTAATTGGTCGATTTTTAGATTTCTTGATTAAAACGTTGAAAGAGTTTTTTTTAATTATTTTAATTATATTTAGTAAAGGAATATATGAATTAATATGATAAATAATTCATACTATATAAATAGATATAGTTAATATAATTATATTATAATGATAATTAGTAGTATACAATAATAAATGTCTATTGTAATATATATTCATATTAATACTAAATGTTATGTTATTTTAAAAATAAAATGTAGGTTTTTTAATTAGTATTTAGTAAAATCCCTTGCCATGACTACTATTCAAAACCAAATGATAAAAATCCCTATCAAGTAAAATACCAGGTAATGAAGCCACTGTAGATATGCCTGACCACGAACATGCTCTCCAGTCCAAGACATTGGAGCATACTCTTGAGGCACTCCTCTTGGAAAATCTCAATACACTGAGAACTTGTAGCTGTGGAGTCTCATAGAATACAAGGTCTATGATGAGGAGATCAAATTGTTTTTCAAATACACTAATTTGGTTATCCCATTTTGTCAAGTTGTGTGCTCCCAAACCATGAACAAGGAGAGATAGTTCTTATCTTCATCTGCTATGTTTGCTCTGAATCGAGAAAGGGAAAACCAGAAAGTAAGAGGAAAACTAGAAGGAATAATTAATCCCCCTTCCAACAAAGCCAAACATTTGGTGCTAGAAACCTATAAATTTATGTTACAAGGAATTTATGTCATGCCTATATTAACATTGTTTATAGGAGTATAGTTTTCAAAACCCATATTGAATTAGTAGAACACTGGGAGAAACTCAAATGAGTTAATAATATTTATGTGGAATCACACTCTAAGGGCAGGAATCCAACTCAATGATGATAATCTAGTCTAGAAGTCCGATGACATGTGCTAGAACATCGTGATGATAACTGATTTGGTGTTTCTAGCTGAGCTATGACACATGGGGTGGTCTACATTTTACTAAATTCTAACACTGCAGATGGATTCAGAGACCCGATTTTAAAGGGGGTCTCTGAATCCATCTACAGTGTTATAATTTAGTAAAATGTAGAAATTCATTGTCAAATTTTCAATTTTTTCATTTTCGGAGTGACACAATTAAAAATGACTAAATAAATGACCAATTGTTATATGGTCATTTGTATTCTACATAAATTTGGTCATTTATCTTGGTCGTTTTTAGTTGGTTTCTATCCCATGACCAAAATTGGTCATTTATCTTGGTCGTTTTTAGTCAGATCACTTAGAATTGTCAATTTTGGTCATTTGTCCCTTTCAGGAGACTGTTGTGACCAAAAATTTTGGTCTCCTGGTCACTAGTCTCTCATTTTCCACTAGTGTTCTTTTTGTGCAGAAGAGTTTTTAAACAAGTTTGATTCTTACCCAAGAGAGTTTGTGCAGTTGTTTTGACATTGTGAGCCAACCCTAGCCTCCTTCGATAGTACCACGAGCCAAAGTAGAGCACTGTCAGAAGAAACACAACTCGCAGTGTTCAAGTGTGAAGTCCCAAGCCACGATGAAGTAAGGATCAAACCCACACTAGGAAACAAGCAGTAAAACATAGACCTTGTTACTCACTACTAACTTTCTTTTTACATTCAAGAACCAATCTCACTCCTTCAAACAACTCTCACCACATAGTGTATAGTTAAAGGCACTCGCAGAGTCAAAATATCAACAAGAGAGACAATTACAAAGCTAGGGTAATGGTGCTAAAGAGTATCACACGGATTTGATTCAGTAGATACATAAATCTCTTTACATAGTGAAAGAATGACTCTCGCAAGGAAGCATATGCTCAATGGAGTGATAGTAAAGCCATGTGTTCGTGAGCCTGCAGCTGCTCATTCCACAGCTCTGAAAAAAAATGAACTAAAATGCGATTTTTTAGGTTAAGAACAGCCTTTCATTGCCTCCGAAGTCAACTAAAACCCTAATCTTTGAACACCAACCATGTGTCCTCCAAATTATTTGCAAGATATGGGTTTCATGTTATAGTTTGAATTTCTCTTTTTTAACCTGCGCACATTTTTGTATAAAGGTCAAAACCATATAGTAGTATTTGCTTTGGTTTCATACTCTACGATTTTGGGTTTTGTTTGTTTAAACCAAAAACATAAATGTAGGAGGTATTCATGAAAGACTAGGGTTTTTAAAGTAAAATTAAACCATAGCAAATGCTTATCCTTGTTCTCTCTCATTTTTTTTATGTTTAGTAATTTTTTTAGTAAGGTACAAAAAAAATGGAGGATGAACCATTAATTTATATATAAATACTTGAACTTAGAGATTATTTAACTAGGACTTAGTCTAGCCATTGATTTACAAATACGAATATTTTTTCCTTGTTAGTAAACTCTTGTAAAACAAGAATTCATATAAAAGAAAATGAAATACTAATACTTGGTTAAAGGAAAATCATTGGAATAGAATAATTAAAGTTTTCAGAAGGATTTGAATAATTATAGATAGTCATGTATACCAAATACTAACGTTAATATGTAGTTTTGGTCACAAGAAATTTGATCACATCAATTAGTTTATAGATTTCCTAGGTTACTGTACTCTTAATGCCAGAAGGTGATCTGTCCATAAGATGCACCTTCTAAAATTAAATACGAGCTTTTAACTGAAAACACAAAATGAAAGTTCATTGAAAAAGTCTGTGACAGTACGCATAACTAAACTAAATCCAGTTTATTACAATATTGTTTTACAAACATTTATGCAGGTTTATAACAAAAAAAGATCAACAATACCTCTTACTGGGTCAGCTACAAAAACAAACAATTTAACTAGCATTTTATCCTATGCTAGTTGAATGATAATCTCGATGTGGAAATACTGGTAACAAAACTGCTTACTTGTATAGAACCTGTAAAAGAAGCATCACTTCACTACATTAGCTATAATCTAAGTAATCCCCAATCTCAACTAAAGTTCTTTCCTACTTGTCAGAAGACTGTTAAAAACACACTTAGTATCAAGTTTAGATGTAGTTTTCTTCATGTCATTTAAAAACATAAACTGCTAAAATTCAACATCCGTAACATGGTACTTTAAAGATAAACAAATAAATTATATAGACCTAGAGAATTACAATGCTGAGTTATAGATACTACTGTTTGAGTAATCGTTAGCAGTTATTGGTTCTTAGGCAGTGACATCTATGAACATTTTATGTTACATGAAAAATTTTAAATTTTTAAGAATTTTTGGGTTATTACATGTGGTATTAGAGCACAAGGTTTAGACACTAGACCTGAACGTGGCTCAACTTGCATAAATAAACAGTAGATTTAAAACATGCATACTGATTTGTACTTTTCTTTTGAAATATACTTCCAGATTTTTATGAGTTAAACTGGAGGAATGGAAAGATTGGAAGAATATGCGGATGAGGAGTCCCCGTTGACTGAACGAAGTAATTCTAAAAGAAAACCCATACAAGAAGAAATAACTAATAACTCTTCTGAATTATTAAAAACAGTCAAGAAACTAATAACAGAGATGGAAACAGTAAAAAAGGAAAATGAGAGAATTCTGAGAGCTCAGGAGGAGCTGAATCAGATTTTAATGGAAAGATTTCAAATGAAGAAAAAGACAAATGAACAGAGTCTGAACATATGCCTTACCAACATAAAAATAAAAAAGTCTAAACAGTTTAAAATCGAAAGTAGCTCATCCTCTGAGGTTTATGGTGATCCACATAAAAATAATTATCAATATACTAGTGATAGTAGCGAAGATTTTCATCGTACAAGAAAGAGAAAATTTAAACCTTATGAAGAAATCTCTAGAGAATTTAAGAAAATAAAGCCACCAACCTTTAATGGTGAAACTGAGAAGGGAGAAGAGGCTGAATCATGGCTGTCTGGGATGAAGAAATATTTTCAAATTTATAATTATTCTAATCGACTAAAATCCATAATGGCCATTTACAACCTCACTGGGAAGGCAGATATTTGGTGGTAGGACCTAAAAAGAGTAAAAGGAATTAGGGAGAAGAACATTCACTAGAATACGTTTAAGAAATTCTTGTGAGAACAGTACTACGAAGAGCAGGCTAAGGAGTTTTATGAACTAAAACTGGGAACAATGAACATGAAAGAACTAAACAATAATTTTTTAAGTCTTCTTCGATATGTGCCTTACATTGTGGACGAGAAGCCTAAGTTACAGTGGTTTCTAAGCAGCTTACCCTTCCATATAAAGATAGAATTGAATATGACAATTCAAAAAATTTAGAAGAAGCGATGAGAAAGGTGAATTTTTGTTATGAACAGAATCACAAAAAGAAAAGTATGACAAACTGGAAGGCTAAAAAAACTAATAATTTCGAAGAGAGAAGGAAAGGTTTTGTACCTAACCGTAATTTTAAGAATAATAACACGCGAAGTTTTCCTAATACAAAATTTCCAAGGGAACAAAGGTAATTCACATAAAAACCCAATTGCTCAAAGAAATAAAGAACCAGTTAATAATCACAGTACCTACACAAAGAATATTGAATGAAAGGAACCAGTAAAGTGTTGGGAATGTAATGGTCCTCATTATGCATCAGTTTGCCCCAACTGGAAGAAGAATGTTAGCAACATGCATACGATATAGAAGGAGATGATTATTGGTGATCTAGCAAGGACAATGCCAAGGATCAATGCAGCACTAGAAAACAGACAAGTGGACTAGCAAACCTCCATGGTGGAAGTGGAAGGTAAGCTGAATCAAACCATTATATCTATTTTAATTGATCATAGGGCAAGATTAAGTTATATTTCTCCTGATTTAGTAGAAAATGCAAGTTATCAGTAAATTTTTTTGCAAATTCTTGGTTAGTCCAACTAGGTACTGGCGCAAAAAGGCAAGTGGTTAGTTTTGTTAAGAATTGTACTGTAAAAATGGATCAGTTTGAAACCTATGTTAAGCTTAATGTATTACCTTTAGGTTCTTATGATATGTTAATTGGTATGGATTGGTTAGAACATCATAGGTTAGTCCTGAACCATTTCGATAAAACATTTACTTGCGTAAATAACGATGGAGAAACAAGGAATCCCTAGGAAAACAACTATAAGACAGATCTCTGCCTTGCAACTTAATAAAGTTGTTTGAAAAGGTTGTAAAGCCTTTGCTTTAATAGTAAATAATGAATTAAATACTAATAACAAAGATAAATTAAAACTAGAATACATTCTGATTTTGAGGGAGTATTCGGATGTATTTTTGTAAGAAATTCCGTGACTGCCTCCGAAGCGAGAGTTAGACTTCACTATTGAGCTAGTACCTGGTGCAGTGCCCATCTCAAAAGCCCCATATCGGATGAATATATTGAAATTAAATGAATTAAAGTCACAATTGAAAGAACGTATTGATAAGAATTATATCAGACCCAGCGTGTCTCCCTAGGGAGCACCTGTTATTTTTGTTAAGAAGAAAGACAAGAATATGATTATGTATAGATTACCGTCAACTAAATAAAATGACTATCAAAAACAGATATCCGTTACCCCGCATAGATGATCTGTTTGATCAGCTACATGGAACAACTATATTCTCAAAGATTGATTTACGATCTGGTTACCACCAGGTCTGAATCAAAGATGAAGACATCCTTCAAACAACTTTTAGGACTAGGTATGGTCACTACGAGTTTGTTGTTATGCCATGTGGGCTTATTAATGTCTCGGCTGTCTTCATGTGTCTAATGAATAATGTAATGCATAAGTACCTTGATAAATTTGTGGTCGTATTCATTGACTACATCTTAATTTACTCACGGTCTAAAGAAGAACATAAAGATCATTTAAAAATTGTTTTACAAGAGTTACGAGAACATCAGCTCTATGAAAAATTTAGTAAATGTGATTTCTTTATGGATGAAATACAATACTTTGGTCATGTAGTGACTAAAGAAGGAATTTCTATTGATCCCGAAAAGATAAAGGCAATTGAAGAATGGTCAATCCCAAAATACATAACTGAGGTACGATCATTCATGGGGATTATTGGCTATTATTGAAGATTTATCGAAGGGTTTTCAAGAATTTCAAATCCCATAACTTCTTTACATAAGAAAGGGAAGAAATTCGAGTGGATTCAAAAGTGTGAAGATAGTTTTAAAAAGTTAAAAACATTATTAACCACCACACCAATCTTAAGAATTGTTGACCCTAATAAAGACTTTATAGCATGTACTGACGCGTGCAATGACAGTTTAGGTGGAGTTTTAACTCAAGAAGGACATGCCATTACCTATGAGTCTAGGAAGCTGAAGCTTCATGAGAAAAACTATGCGACCTATGACATAGAATTGGTTGCTGTCACACATGCCTTAAAAATGTAATGTCGGCATTTAATCGAAAGAAAGTTTATACTAATGACAGATAATAAAGGGTTAAAATATTTGTTGGATCAACCTAACTTAAACGCTAGGCAAGGTAGGTGGCTAGCTTTCCTTAGAGAGTACGATTTTGAAATTCAACATATTGAGGGCAAAGAAAATAAGGTTGCTGATGCTTTAAGTAGGAATGCAAAACTAAGTTTTGTAGCAGCAATTAGCACCTATAAAATAGATTTGGAAGAATAGCTAGAAGAAGGAATAAGACTAGATGAAAATTATCAGAAATTACGAACAAAGGTAAGAGAAAATTTCATTTAAAGTTTAAGTACAGGGTATAGTTTAAACGAAAAGGGACTATTATTATATAAAGATAGACTATACGTACCTAACGTACCTAAGATTAAGTTGTTGATTTTAAATGAAATTCATAAGACTCCTTATTCAGGATATCCTGGTTATCAGAAGACTATAATCATGTTAAGAAAGGATTATTTTTGGCCAAACATGAAAAATGAATTGGCAGAATACATTGCTAAGTGTTGTGAATGTCAGCAAGTAAAGACTGAAAACCAGCATCTAGCTGGGTTACTTCAACCATACCTATTCCTAACTGGAAGTGGGAGATAATTAACCTTGATTTTATTACAAGACTACCCAGAAATCAAAATCTAAATGACTCAATAATGGTAGTTATCGATAAACTAAGCAAGGAAGCTCATTTTATACTTGTAAAAACTACTTATAAAGCTGCAAATATTGTTGATATATTCCTAAAACAAATTTTTCGTTTACATGGAATACCAAAAGTAATAATTTTAGACAAATACCCTAAGTTTACGAGAAACTTTTGGAAGTATTTGTTTAAATGACTAAATACTACATTAAATTTCAGTACCTCTTTCCATCCTCTAACAGATGGACGGACTGGAAGAGTGAATCAGGTATTGGAAGATCTGCTTAGAATGTATGTAAAAGAATAGCCAGGTAAATGGGAAGATTACTTACACTTGGTAGAGTTTTCTTACAATAATCACTACCAAGCCTCAACAAGATATAGTCCCTTCAAAATTATGTATGGTAGGAAGTGCAATACCCCCATCTAATGGAGTCATCTAGCTGACAGGTTAGTATTAGGACCTGAATTATTAAAAGAGATGGATTTAATTGTAAAACAGGTCGAAGGTAAGTCGAAAGTTGCGCAAGATCGATAGAAAAGTCAAGCAGATCTTAAACGAACTCAAAAGGAGTTCCAGGTAGGTGAACATGTCTTTATTAAGGTGAGACCTAAAAAGAGCTCTCTAAGATTAGGAATTTGTGCTAAGTTAGCACCCCAATATTGCATACCTTTTGAAATACTATCCAAAATAGGATAGGTAGCATATCAGTTAGCTTTACCGCCAAATTTGAAGGTTCATAATGTTTTTCACATTTCTGTGTTAAAAAAAATGTACATGATGCTACTCATGTTATTAACTGGAATGATGTGTAGGTAGAGCCCAAAGGAGATTTTCTGGTGGAACCAGATTGTATCCTCGAAAGGAGGGAGATCTCGCTTCAGAATCGCACCATTAGTCAAGTGAAGGTGCAATGGAAGCACCTTAGTCTAGAAGAAGCCACCTTAGAATTGGAGAGTCATATGCGCGATGCATATCCAATTCTGTTCCAGGGAAATTCTAAGGACGAAGAATAAATAACATCGAGGATGATGTTATAAATTAAGGGGGTGTGTATGTCACATACCCCAATTTGCAAAACATTTTTATGTTTTAAGAAACATTATGTTATATTTTATGTTAAATTTTGCAATTAATGACCAAGTGGGGTCAAGAATAATTTAATGTAATTGCATAATATTTTTAATAAATAAATTAAAGATAAGACAATAGCTTAGGGAAGCTGTTAAATGAGTGTTTTACTGGTCACTTGATGGAGGAGGCTGGGTTGAGAGAAAATTGACATGTGGCAGCATCCTCAAACTACTTCTAGCTGTTGTAGGTGGAAACTTCCCTATTTTTATGGTCATGATTCCCTAAGAAATTGGAACAAGAGCAGGTGGCTCATTAAGTAAAAACTGACCCAAAATACCTAGGCATGCTAATAAAACTTCCCATTGAAGACAGCTGAGGCTACTCATTTTGGATTTGTGATCATTCTGAGTGAATGAAGTGCACAAGAGAATTCGATGGAGGGGACTAGCTGAAGTAAGCTTGAGTGGAAAAGTGTTGAAGACCTAAACTAGTGTAGCTATTCTAAGCTGAGTTCATACTGCTGCAAGTAGTGGTTTGGGTGTCAACAGAAAGTGAACCCCTGTTGATGACAAGTGAACATATTGCCCTGAGCATTAGGGACATAAACGACTCTCAAATTTGAAATGCTGCTAAGGGTGTTGTTTTACCCATTTTCGTTTATGTTTTGGTTGAACAACATTTTCATCAATCCCAGCTCTTGCAATTGCTATGTATGCCTCGGTTGTTCTGATTTGGACTATTTTGGAGTGGAAATGGGATCTGAGCTAGCTTGATAAACCTAGTGGAAGAAGGAAACTCACAAATAGAGGTAGAGGGTTGGGTTTCTTCTTTGGACACCTTGAATAAAAATGGAAGGGAAGGCATGGCCTGAGGGACTGTGTAGTAGAGAAGGGGATGCTTCCCTGTGTTGGGTGTGTGGATGTTTTAGAAGTCAGTCTAGATCTGGTGCGGGTGTCCATGGATCTTTAATTGAGCTCACTAGCTTAGCAGTCAGCCTTTCTAGCTCCTCTATAGCCTGGTAAACCCAAATTTGTTGGTTTGGCTGAGTTTTTTGTATCCTTGGATACGTGTGAGCCTGCTAATGTTCCCCTTATTCCTTGCGGAAATCATGACGAGCTCGGGGGTGGTAGTGTTGCTGAGAGATTCATGAGCACACTAGCCTATGGTTGGGTAGAACATTGTAGAGACATAGCTAGTTATGGGACATGCTTCTTCTAAGATAATTATTCTTATGTTTAAATCCTTGCAACTGTGTTTGTTTTAAAAATCAATATGAACATGTTAAATGCTGTGAATGAATGAATTTGCTTCCATTGTTTGATAATCATTTACACATCTATATATGATTTTATTTCATTTTATTTTATATTGTTTTCATGGGGCTTAGTTTTCTCAAAATAGCGAGCAGCTATGTTATTCGCGTCCTCTTCGCCGGGTAGAGGGGTGGGGATGTGACAAATTAAGCTATGGAAGCATAGAAAACCTAACAATGTAATATCCTTATCGGAGATTAAGGTTACAGAGTGTTAGTGATATGTTTTTCCTTTATATTTTTTCCATTTTTATCGTGCTTTCCATATCCATGTAAGATTTCATGATATGATAAATAAAGTTTGAGAAGGAGATTAATCTTCCTTATTAGCAGGAAGTTTTGGGGTAAGTTAGTTGCACATCATCACAGATGCTGTGCAAAGTCAAAAGAGGTTTTACAAGGTGGAAAACAACACAAAAGGAAGATTAACTATATTTTATGTATTTTGGTCATATTTTGTAGATTTGGACTGCATTATGTGGATTATGGTCATTATTTTGTAGATTTTGTAAGAAGTAGTTAGGAAGTTGGCTTAAGTGGACCACTAATGTAAAGGCACAAGCCTATAAGTAGATCTAGGATTGTGAATGTTGAAAAGGCTTGTTGGAGGATTAAGATCTGTGTATGAACCAAAATCCTTTGATCTATATATGTGAATTGAAGACCTGTTTTGGAGAATCTTTGGTTTGTTGCAAAGCTTAACATGACATGACGAAGATTGAGCAGAACCATTGTGTCTTTTTCTATCTTTCTCTTTTCCTATTTTATGCGATCTAAATGTGAATGTGATGGGTATCTTGGAATGATGTGATGTTTCTCTACTATGAATGATGACACACTGTTATATCTATTTACTCATCGATTTTTTTTCTACGACTCAAGTATGCCAATGCGATCTAGTGAATGATGACATGATTTTGTTAATGCGTAATATGAATAACTAGATTTGTTGAATAATGTTGTGTTGAGCTGACAAGTAGATGCACGGTCCTCCTTCATAGTGCAGAAACTTGGTTCCAACAATTATCCCTTGAACATCTCAGGTGAGACTTCATCTGCTCTGCAGGTGTTGGCAGATGGGGTGAAACTTGTCTGGGATGGTGCTCAGGGAGATCGCGGCGGTTTGGGTGTCGACAGAAAGTGAACCCCCATCGATGAGTTTTTTGTCAACATTACTATAGAATCAGTGACGATTCATGTTGATGAATATTGAAATTAATGGAAGTTATTTCAAATACTTGTTAACCTCTGGTTTAGTTTCAAATATTTATAAGATGCAGTGATGCCTAAATTTTATGTTATTATTTCTTCCATCAATGTCTTGTTTCCTACGAATCCATGGAGAAACCCATGATTTGTCTTACATTTTTGTTAAATAATTATTGAATTCTTTAAATTAAATATCAATACATTCATTTTTTCTTTTAATTTTAAATTGGAAACTATTATTACTGATTGTCCCATGGAGTGGCATGCACCTGTCAGCATCGAGGAAGTGTCGATGGGTCCACCAGTAGATGCCCTAGTCGATCCTGTGCCAAACCCACCAAGTAACCATGACTCGGATGAAGTATTGACATAGACCCCCATGGACTTAGAGGTAGAGTGGGCATTTGAGGAATCACGAACGAAGAAGAGATAGGACCAAGGTGCGACTAGCAACACAACACTAGTAACTGAGGAGCAGTTGAGATATATTATCATGGTCATTACAACAACAACTAATGCGACGAGAGAATAAATGAAGAAGCAAGCGACAAACAGATTTGGTGAGGTAAAAAATTGCCTTGATTCCTTGATTGATGCAGTTTTAAATAAGGTACTGGAGGAAACCACTGTGCAGAAGGTTGGCTCGATCAGCAATGGGACATGGATTAGAAATGTGCAAATTCTACCGCATGCGATCGAGACCAATAGTGAGGACCTCAATGCCTCACTTCAAAAATTGTAGGATCTTTCAGTAGACATCAATGCACTATCACCCCAGACATTGGCGTAGTTGCATAGGGTTTCCAATCAGGAGTAGGCAGATAGAGAGAAAATAATTGGGGACCACCTTTTGAGGTCGCAGGAGAAAGAGGCTAATGCATGAAGGGATATTTAGGCATTGAAGAAGGAGCAAGAGTGGTTGATCGAGGAGAATGAAAAGGAGGTTGATCGAGGAGAATGAAAAGGAAATTGAGGCGCTTAAAAAGGAGCAAGATCGCTTAACACTGGAGAAAGCACAACTTTGGGACAACAAAGTCTGCTTAGAGAATGCAGTTTCGGTTGCTTGTCAACAAGTGTAGGAAAACACTGAAGACTTGGATGTGGAGGAAAACACGTAGCAGCTTAGGAAGACTTACATGACATTAATTGACAAAAAATAGAGGACAAATATACCTCTAGAAAAATGTAATCAAACATACCTTAGGATCTGTTTCATACACTTTTTTGAAAAATCATTTAAAACATATAAGGTCACCAACCATAATGTAGATGAGAGAATATTTTATCTTAAGCCTTTATAAAGTGGTTGGTTTTCCTTCTCAAATAGAAGTACATCATGAATATCTTGAGAGTTTCCATGGTCCATTTGAGTGACCATGTCTTGGATCAATCTATTTGTCCCATCATCTTCAACTATGTTATTATTATCATATTCTTCCATAGGATCATTAACTTGATCTTCAATATTTTCTCCATGTTAAGATTGTACAACCTTATATCCTGTAAAGTTAGACACCTACGGAGACTTGTCTTTATAATTCAAAATAATAATGCAAAAAGTAGCGTGTATAAACAATATATGATATAATTATTTAGAAATATGATCAATTTAAAAACATATAATGAATATATGTAGCTTACCAGGCAATTGTATTCATTCCCCCTTTGGCGTGACCATATTTCCTACAATGTTTTCCAGTTGTTTTTATAAAAAATATTCTTTAAACAAAGGCCCTGCATCGAGCACAAGGGAAATTACATTTTTTATCTTCCCTTTCCTTGAAACCCTCCCATAATATATCAAATATACTTTTCTTCTTTTGGACTAATGTTATCTGACATTCTTCCCTACCAAAATAGAGTGATCCCTATCTTATAAAATGAAGTGTCCGTGTAGATCTATTATTATTTTCTAAATGTATTTGACGGATAAAATAAGTATGTTTATGTTTGGAAGAAAGACCTTATAACCTTTGTGAGCTATATAAATTATAGCATAACCGTTGAAACATCTATTCAAGATTTTTTTTTTCCTTATGATATTCCTAGTTTACCGTCCGATGGTAAATCGAGAATATCACCAGGAAATACCATGTTTATATTTATCCTAATATGATGGAAAAACGTGTACGTGATAGACCCAATTTATAATTTTATTTGCGTAAACCTTCACTACACATAAAAGAAACAGTTAGGGAAAAAATTATGTAACTAAAAGTAAAAAGATACACCTAAAAGGTGAATAGTAGTCTTAAATAAATTCCAACCAAGATAAGTATCCTTTAATGTATAAGTTCTCAATGTATATCCTAAGGGTTAACCAGGTGTCACCATGTTGTTAAACATTTGGCTAGTCCTTTACTAGCAGGTACACAAGCTCAAATGCCCCTGGGTTAGGTTCAAGGCCTTAACTCTACACTAACAAGTTTGTTAGAGTTCATGATATCGACATAAAGTCAAATTTTCAAAATAAGTCATTTCAAGGACTTTTAAAAAGAGAGAAAAAAGAGTGTTATGATAATACATATTACAAAACACATCAGAATTATGGGCAGCCAAAAAGTGTTTTGGTTGTCTGTTGTGTGATTGTATCAGATGGTTGAGAGAGAGGAATGCATTTCTATTTACTGGTACAGAATAGATTTCTATTCATAATCATTGAGACAATTTGACTTATGTCTGTGACTTGAAAAACTAAATCATATTTGCAAGTAAATTCCTCAAGTTGAAGCTAAAAATTGAGAATTAAAAATGTTTTTTGTTAATGTTTCTAAGAATTTGTCCAGTTACATTCCAGCTAGTTCCCGGCTCAAGTCACTAGTCTATGCCAATGATTTAATATAGTTCGGTGTCCAAATAATCAAAAAATTTCATAATAGTACATCTGAAAGTATATAGATTGTTCTACATATAACAATGCACCTTCAATTAACAATTAGATCAGAAAATCAAACCAAAGGAATGCATTTTTTTTTATTGGTTGAAAATGATTTGAAATTCAAGATCATTGAGACAATTTGACTTGTTAAGGGACCCGCCAATTTATATTCTACTATCAAATTTAACTTTAGACTGTATAAACCTCAAGTGACTAATGCTATTGAAAAATCCCCCTACGAATATTTGGATGTCCTCTTGGGAATGGAAGACACCCCTAGTTGTATACCCAATACAGAAAAGTAACAAATGGGACCCTAAACTCCTAGAACAAGTATAATACACAAGCATCCAAACATGAGAAGGAAGGATATAAGGTAGATGTCTTACCTTAGATCTATAGGTTGTCCTAGCTCCAACTTCAAGCTTGATGTTCCAAGCTGGTAAACCTACAACGTAAATGGGAAACCGGCCTTCCAAAGAAGCCGATAAACAAGATATAATATAACATATCATTTTTCAATGATAAGAAAATGACATGAGAGAGGAGGCCAACTTATTATTAAGGAAGTTGAAAGTAGCTATACAAAGTTCTATACTTGATGTCCAAAGCGACAACGCATTCTTCCAAGCTCTCAATCACCATCCTTACAAGAATTAAAAGACCAATATGACCTCCTTAGTGAATGTTATCCAAGAGTTACAATATCAAAGGTTTGATGCTCTCCAAAATCACCTCCCTTATCCCATGGATGACCCTCCTTAAGTAGGGTTTGGGAGGCCAAGCAGTAGGAGAAGGTTTTGGATATAAGTGAGGATCATTAGGATCAAATATCTTCATCATACAAAGAAGTGAATCAAAGGCTGGATGAGGGAGGACTCGTAGAAAAGCATCCCATGAAGATCTCCTTGAATCTGAGATCCAAAAACTAAGGGATTAGGGATAAAGATGGATTTCGCTCCCCTAGAACCATGCACAGAGCGAGAAAGGGGAATTTTTGCACCCCATAAGAATGTAGGGAAAACACATTAGGAAATGATAACCATATGAGAAATATATGATGGCCATACTTGGAATAGTTGAAACATGGTTTCTATTTCTGATTGGGAGGTGTTCCATCTCAATACTAACCACCATAGTTTAAAATATTTCTTGTAATAATGGTCACTAAAGGAAATTTGGCATCTAATTTTGGAGTTATAAGAAAATGAGCCAACCATAATTTTTTATGATTTGGAATTCAAGAACCAATAGAATTTCCATAAAATGAGTCAACCATAATGGTTGACTTGACATATTTGTAATATAAAAAATTGTATTTTCAACTTATCTCCCTATGTGTTTACTCAAATTTCGAGCGGGAGCACTCGTTGGATGTAGAATTGAATTCTGCATCCAATCAGTGCTCACACTGCATACTTTTAATGGGCCCCATTACTCCAAAAAACAAGAAATACCTAAAAAAATGTGATGATGATGATGATGTCATCATCATGTTTTTCAGCTATTTCTTATATTTTGGGGAAATGGGGTCATTCAAAAGTATGCAGTGTGGGTACTCGTTGGATGTCAAATTCAATTTCACATCCAACGAGTGCTCCTGCTCAAAATTTGAGTAAACATACAGGGAGATATATTGAAAATATGAACAAAAAAAGTAGTTTTTTCCTTTCTTCCTCCAAAATTAATAAATATTATTTTAACTATTGCTTTAATATTTTCCTTAGGAGGCCCATTTTAGACCTCAAATTTCCTCTAATATATCATCAGTGGAGTAGAATTGGTGGCTTACTAATATGTTGGAGTATGATTACGAGACCATATATAAGAAGCATCAATAAAATTTGGTTGTTGAAGCATTATATAGAAAATTTGAGGAGGAAATTTCCCCCTTAGCATTATACTAACCATTTCCAAGGTGTCCCGAAGAAACATGTCAAGGATGGATGGAGAATGAATCCATATGAAACTCATCCAAAGGATTTAGGAAGACTTGAATATTGAGAAAAAAAAGAGGACATTATATAGCACCAAAATTTTCCATAAAATACGTCATCTTTGAGTCATATTCATCACCCACAATATGCCACTCAGGATTTAACAAAACCTGTGAATTAAGAATTAAGTTCTCTTTATTTTTGGAATGCATGGAAACAAACATCTAAAGCATCATTGAGACCTGTGACAGTTTTTAATGACATAAGGGAGAGATTATGAAGTCACCAATACCCTTGTATCCACTTCTCATTCCCACCCATTTATAAATTGATATCTCTATGGATTTTATTCTGGGACTTCCTAGATATGGAAATAAATAATTAATCATTTTAATTTACCTAAGTGATGTTTAGGCACACTAACTCAAACAACAGGTCCAACTAGTATTCAATTCATAAGACTAACAAAACTATGTGCTAGACATGAAGCTAGAATTTCCTTAATCAACTTTAATGCATAGGGTGGGGGGATTGTATCATTCAAATACACTAAGGGAATGTATATGAAAGGTAAATTACAAATATAGAAAAACATATCATATGTACACCAATTCAGAGTTCAAGGAGAAATAATCATTGGAATGCTTAATCTGCAACAATCATATGCACAATGTACTGGGACCATTGAGGTTTGAAACATTAGCGAGGATGACGACTAATTCTAGGATCTTTGGAACCCAATTATATAAAAAATATATCCTTGATATCAACAAGGTTCAAACCCATAGGTTTAGGAAGGATTTGATTTTAATTGGAAGTCAAATATGCTTCATTGTTATTTGTGACTGCACAACTAGTTAAAGTTATGGACTTTTCAAACAATGGATAATGGTCAGGATTTCGGGATATCAGGATTGGGATGACTTCATCATGATTTAAAGGACCCATAACAACTTACATAATCTAAATTGGACTTACATGTAGCTTCATGTAACAATTATAATGAAACTAGTTAATTTTAAGTGCACAAAGAACTATTCTTGGAAATGGAGACTCCCAAACTTTGTTAGAGACTTACCAACTTGAAATCATACATGTATCAGTGATTAAATATATAATTAAGGTAATAATCAATATTATCCATCATATTTATAGCAATATATCGAAAACTAGTTCCAAAACTTCAAGTAAGCTCAACATCATGAATTTTAACAAGATTGGAACAACACCTTGAAGGAGGGGAAGTAAGAAGGAATAGAATTGGGGTTTCATCACCATATATTAATGAAGACCATAATATGGCTTTATAGTATCTATGAATCATATGGTAACTATCATAGGATGATCACAATTCTCCTACTGATTCCTCCTATCCTATACACTCTCGAATCCACTACAAACTGCAGAGTTCTTTGCTTCAATCTTGGAGGCTCAAATCATTCAAGGAATGGGTTGGATCAAACCTACAAATCAGAATTCAATGGATGCACATGATTCACATGAAGCATAGGATAATATTGGAACAATTCCTATGGGGCACATCTCCCATAGTTGGATTGGGAACATCTCCAAATCCTGGAGAAGCATCAGAGCTATCTCATTCACAAAATAATAATTCCAAAAGATGTGAGAGGGGTGTTATGTCATTATTTTATAGAAATTTTTTTCTCCATGATATAATTTCTTCTTCATGTTCCCCACTTTCCTCAACCAATACACCCTCATGAGTTGAATAAAAAAAATTCTAGCTTTATCTTCCTTGCTTTCCTACCTTTCCAACTGACATGGTTTTCTTCCTTCAAAAACCGTGCCCTCCTTGTTTCTTAATTTTCACACTTACATTCCTTTCTTCATTTTAGAAACCGCACCCTCCTTGCTTTCCTAAGATTTCCTTCTTTTCGTATTGACCTGCTTTTCCTACACTTGCATGCTTTTCTAACTGTTTGCTTTTCTATTTCTTTATATCGTTTTCCTCGTTTATGGATTTTCTTTATTTTCTCCTAGTTTCCATTTTGGATGAAAACTCATTGGGTCCAAAATCCTCATGCACCTCCTTATCCAACTAGCACATCCATTAGGTACAAATATTAAATATATTCATAATATATAATAATTAAAACAAGCATTTTTTTATCATAAGTTTAAAAATTGCATAGAAGGACATTTATTAATTGTTAAAATTAACACCTTAATTAATTCATCTATGTCTCCACTAGGAACCATAGTGTTCCCAAGTGTCGCATTTTCTTCATGGTGTTATCAAGAAAATGGGGACATTACAAACATGGTGGTAGTCAATTTCCTTTTGAAATATTTTCACTCTTGTGGCTTTTGACACCATTCTAAACCATCACTTGTGGCACAAGTTTTAATGGATCATATTCTTAAGTTACATGGGATGAAAATTCCCATTTTCAATGTTTGAGGCCATTAATGCACAAGAAATTTACGACAACAACTACTAAAAATTTAGGATACCTATTGAAACTCAACACATCCTATCATCCCCAAAAAAGTGGTCAAACTAAAGTTGTTAATAAGTGTTTGAAAATATATTTGAGATGCTTCATGTCAAAAAATACACAAGAATAGGCATAATGAATTCCCATTGCCAAATGGTGGTATAGTATCGCTTATCATGGAGCTACCAAAATGAAATAGTATGAAGTAATATACGATTGAAATATGTTGTCAGTGGTTTCCTATTTATTGGGCACTTCCAATGTTAAACCAATGGAAACCGCACTCCACACGAAGAATATTTTCTACACACACTTAAGGACAATTTGGTCATAGATCAAAATAGGATGAAAAAATAGGTTCAATCATCATGTATCAAAGTCCTCATTTGCATAAATGGATTAGGTTCTTCTTCATATACAAACCTATAAACAAACATCCCTGGAAATTAACCTCCACTAGAAATTACCCCAAAGTTCTATGGTCCCTACAAGATCCTACAATGCATTGGGAAAGTGGATTACAGGCTATCTCTTCCAAATCATTCTAAGATTGATCCAAAATTTCATTTGTCCCTACCTTGTGCAATCAAATTGTGAAGTGCATACATACTTACATGAACTTGATGAAGAAGGATCCATCCTCAAGTAGTAATGGATACCAAATAATTTCAATTACATAGGAGCATGATTAATTAAGTCGTGATCTAGTGAAAAAATAGGAAAATAGAAGATGCCATCTAGGAACCAGTAGAGATGTAGCAACAAATTTCCACACCTTCATCCTTGAACATGGCACTACACTTAAACAGGGAGAGAATGTTAGGGTACTACCCTAAGACCCCTACTTTATGCTACATAGTACTTAGTCAACTAATGTATGTGACCACCTCCCTTAAATAAGGACAACTAGATAGTAGTGAATAATTTATCAATGTAAACATGATCTCTTTTTTAATTAAGGCCCATTAGGTAGTTTGCACCAATTAATTATGGGACCACAAGTAGTTACGATTTTGGCTATAGGAAGCCTATTTAAAAAGGTAGGAGGTCATGGATTATTCTATCGAGTAATGTTATAATTGGAGCTTAGATCAAGTGAAAGGTTTCCCAACATAAAGATGCAAGTAAACATTACTTTTTGATTGGTTATTATAATCCAAGGTTTTATTCTACAACATATCTCTTCTCTAGTATCTTGTGTCCAATTATTCTCCAATATAATTTATGGTTTTTTTGCATCATGATTCTATGTATATCTTATTCTTGTTATAAGTTTAGGGGTTAAGAATACTACGCAATAGGATTGTGTTTAATGGGTTAAATCAATACTCATGACTTTTATCTTCTTCAAAATTGCCACTTTAAAAAAATATACAATAGAGTATAATGACCTTTTATTAGTCCATGTTAATACCTTTAAGATTTCATTCATTCATCAATAGTTCTATTCAAACTTTGTTTATACATTGTATCATATTCATATATATATATATATATGCATTTTAATTAATAAATAAATAAAAAATGACATTTTTGCTGCATCTTTTAAGTTTTTCTTATATCACCTACATTATATGTCATAGTAGTTAATTCCTAACGTTATTTTTCTAATAAAAATTATAGTATTTGTTGACTTATCTAATATATTATATTAAATGAAACAAAAACATGAAATTAGTTAATGAGAACTTTTATAATAATTTTTTCATTAAAATTCAATAAGAGAAAGCCTCTTTGGAGAGGAGTGTGAATTTTATTAAAAACTTGTATGGTGTCTCACAATTTTATATAAAAAATATAAATTCTAATGTCTCAAAGTCCGAAAGGATAAGGTTGGTCTTCACTATATACATGTCAAATCTTTAAAAATTATTTCCACATGTAAATTGTTTCGAAAATTTCCGTAAAGATATGTGGGAGATGACCATTTAGAACGTTGAGATTTTTTTTTAAATGGATCACTAAACCTCTAACGTTAATGACTAAATTGTAAACTTGCATTAGCGTTCCATCGATGCCTATTATTGATCATGTTCAATTAATATTATAAAGGCTTGTCATGAGATAGGGAATGACTTAAAGAGTTTTCTTTAGTATAATCACTATATTGGTAAAAGATTTTCATAAATGCTTTTGGAAGTTATGTTGTATTCCAAGTGATTAGGATAACATTGGGATATCATCCTACATTCACAATGTATATCTAGTTTCTAAATGGGTGATTTAGGCGTTGGAAGTAAAATAAATGTGGAAGGTCCTATTCAATAATTATATATCCATTGAGAAAATGTCTTACTATGAGATTAATTTGAAATACCATGTTACCACCTTTTCCATGGTGAAAATTGAATGTTCATTTTTTTTAGAGAATAGTATAGAAAATATGGCAAGATATCATAGTTTCTACATTGGATTGAGTAGTATTTAAGAGTTGGTGTCTTCTTAAATTATTGTTGCATTTGGTGTGATGCTTGTATTTGGTAGAGAAAAACGGAGGCTAGGATGCTTTTACGGTTCTTAGCCCTAAATTTATATATAAAAAGGTACTATTACAACCAAATATTTATATAATAGGCATCAGGGCACCCATGGTTGAGATCGTCCTCACCTTAGAGATATGCAACTTATGTCTTCTCATGTGAAGGTAAGTGATCTGATGTTATAAGAATGAATCTAAACATAGATGGCTAATACCACATCATGTTGATGAGGTATATAGATAAGGATTGTTCACAGTAAGGAAAATGATAGGGCTACATTCAAGGGAGTGGATACTATCGCTAGATTTGAATGATATTATTAATCTAAGAAACATTTATAAGATTATTCTTGAAAGGGGCTAATAAAAATAAGAGATTTACCAAATATATCTTCGAAACATGTAGGTCAAATGTATAGTTTGACAATTGCTTGAATAAACTATAAAGGCTAAGTCCAAACACAAACATGGAGTTTTAGGTAGTATAGCCTATAAAATCCTTATTTGGAAAATTCGAAAGAATTTTTTAATGGTCATTATCTACATGTGAAAGTATTTCTTTTTAGCATGACACGTACTCAACTAAAAAGTTAGACACCTAACATCCCACAATGTGGTAAAAATGAAATGCTTAATCACAATTTAAAGTTTTATCCCCTTAACATATCAACCTCGGGATGATTGAGACCTTTTGTGGTCAATTTGTCCCTTTTTCCTATATGTGAGAGAGATGCTCTCCTAGGAGATTGCATTTTTGAAGTTGTGGAGCAACAAGATTTATGTTAACATAGTGTGTATAATTTTATTTTTTCTTAAGGAATAAAATGATTGATGTCTTACTAGTAACAAGAGCCACGAGTGGCAATGTCCCCACTATTGTTAATAGTTATTGCTATAAGACAAATAAATTTAAAGATTAGAGTTAACTATTACAAAAATGTCTTTGCAATAAAAATCTAAAACTATAGCATAAAAAACTGAAACTTTGAGTTGACACTTTACTAAACCCTTATAATTATATTTTTCAAAGGTTTCTAAGACTTGGGCAAAGAATCCAGGGTTCAAAGTGCCCTTTTCACCTTATGTCTAGAGGTTATATGTGAAGGTGGCAAGTGCAGGGTTGTGCGACTGAGTGCATGGCGGTATAGGTGTGACACTGCAGATGTCAGTTAGAGACCATGGAGATGGTAGATGGCAGCCCATGGCAGATGGCGTGTGTAATTCGGAGCGTAGGTGGCAGAGATGGCAGATGGTGCCTGTAATTCCAAGCAAGTCAGAGATAGCAGAGTTGTCAAGGATCTTAGAGCTTTAGACAAAACAAAGTGAAAAGGAAAAGTTGTTTATAACTTTGAGGTTGTAAAAGTTAAGAAAACCACCTTTAAATTGTTCAAATTAATATAAGTGAGCGATTCATATAGAACTTCCTTAATTTTTTAAGGATATCTCTACAGATCAAAACAAAAATACTTATAAGATATCTTTTAAAAACAATAAAATTTGTATAAGTAATACTTAACATACACTGTAATATATTTAAAACAATATATTAAAGAGATAACCCAAATCGTAAAACCTAAATAGGTAAACAGGTAAAGATAATTGGATTTGTGAGCAGAATGATTACCAGAATTTTGTAAAAAAGATGATTCACCGTTTACCCTCGCACTCTCGCACAAAGACACAAAGATCTGTAACAACTCCTCCAACTTCATTCACCTGCATTGCCTTTAAATTGAATATATATATGAGCAACTGGGTTAAAATTAAAACATACACACCTGGGAAATATATGTGTATATATATAATTATTAGCAGAAACAGAGTTGAAATTTAGCAATCCATCCTGCACCGAGTGCACCTAGGAAATCTGCTTCAGCTTGGTTGTTTTAGCGTTTCCTAAATTCCCAGCTGATTAAGAAGAAAAAATAAAAAACAATGAAGAAATGCAAAATGAAAACACACAGAAAAATAACAATCAATCTGAACATCAAACACCAAAATAAAGGAAAAATAACAATCAAACCTAACACCAAAATAAGTGAAAAATAAAAGACTGTGATTCGAAAGAGGTTGTTTAGAACATTAATTTTAATAATAATAACTTAGTAATGGAGGTTTCAGCAAACCTAAGCCTGCACATCTACCATCGCCATTACAAACAGATAAAAAACCTGGAGACTCCAATTCTAGTAAGGCCTTTCACCTACAATATTTCCAAGGGGCGAGTAATAGCAGATGATGAATGTAATATCCCCCTTATCACAGCTAACTAAAGCACAGCCAATATCAGTGGAGTTCTTCCACACCAATTGCGTATAAACTCCGCAGTGCTGATCTTCTTGCAAGCAGGAATTTGTGTTGTAATTATAGAACTTTTTCTCATCGATCCATGACTGAACAGCTTCAGTGGGAGTCATAGGCGTGCCTTCTCCCCAAAGGAGATTCTCCCCATACTTCCTTGTCCCGGACGGCTTCATCTGGCACTGATCGTGATCCCTCTGAGACCTGGCAAAACGACTCGCATAAGCAGCGATGTCGTTATTCCACCGAAAGAGCGGGACTCCTACTAGGGTTGCTCTCTCTTTGTTGTGGGAATCCAAAAACGTTTCAGTAACATTTATCTTTGCTGCTTCTGCTGCTGTTACACCCTGCAATTTCCAGCCTGCTGTTGACATGAGCAAAACATGAAAATAAACCATGAAAAGTAGGTTTAGGTCACCCATTGCACGCTCTCAGCAGATCACTCCCTAACTCTCACATTTATATGTATAGGATTTATAATTAAATTTGGTGAAAAACTCTCGCTCTTCACCAATGCCATTCATATATATAAGATTTATAAATTTATATAGACTATGGTCCATTAAATGATCCAATGAGCCAGGTCCCAAGATGAGTTTGACGACTAAAGGTCATATCACCCCAACTTTTCACCCTAAGCATGCTCCACAGTGTCTCATAGCTCCATAGTGAGTTTGTGCTTCCTCCATATTTTGCATTGTAATTTCTTTATTTTATAAAGAAGAAAGGGTAGTCATTCATTCTGTTGGAGTTTTTCCCAATACAGGTTTCTCTAGGGTAGAATCCGGTGTTTATGTTCCTGCTTAAACACTAAGTAGAAGAAAAATCCCCATGCAGTTGAGTATAACTATAGACTCATTGTATTGCAGTAATAGTCTAGATCTACTGTGACAAGCTATTCAATGGAATATCCATGGCAGTTTATAGATCAGATGTTGTAATTGCATCCCCTTTAAAGCTTCTCTACATGGCCTCAAGCTACCTCTAGAGAGAGAAATTTTAACATTTGTTAATTGGTTTTATTCATGTGAAATTTTTATTTAGCCTATAAACTTTGACATTTGATTTATGTGAACTATAAACTGCAAATAGAGTGATTACAAGCATAGCAGGTTACATTTTCAGCTCAACAAATATACATAAAGCTCTTATTCTTCCTTTCATTTCAAGTGATCAGCTGCAGTCAGTTTGCAACAGCAACAAGATATAAGCACTCTGCCCAATTATAAACAAAGAATGTTTCTTCCTTGTAAACAAACCATCCCACTAGATGTTCCAGAAGAATGTTAAGACATCAATATGAATCTGCAAATTTGAATCCAGCAATCGAATCATATACTGAAGCGATTCATCTAGCCTGGACCAGAATGCGTTAGCTCTTCTGTAACCAAAATATCTATCTTTCTATTAACCAAATACAGGTAATATGATTAATTTGATTGGTATTCAAACTATACTTCACTTACTTCAATTAGCCTCTATTTTTCCACCTAAAAATACAAGTGTTTTTCAAAATAGAAATGGATATTCCAGTCTTGTGCTGAAATCCCAAACCAATGGCTACTTGCTCATAGCACAGTTTCCTTGACAATCTCTTCACATAATGCGGAAAACCCTTGTGCTAGGCAAACAATCTGCTTCCTCCAGTCACCAAGCAATGTTGCTGTTCTTGCATATATTTTCTTAGATTGAGACGGGAATCTGAGAAAACTTTCCTTTTCTTTAATTGTCTGGAGTGGCAATACTTTTTGTTCCTCCCTTCAATTTGAATCGATATCTTGCTGAAAATTTTTATAATCATTTATTTTTCTGCACTGATAAACTACAAAATACATTCACTTTCACCTTCTGTTGCAAAGAAGGAATGAACCTTATTATCTACCTCAATCCAGCTGGATCCCGGGGTCTTCTTCAATCCCTTGACTTTCATAATATTTCTCAATTTAGCAACAACGTCCCACCTGCCAGCCTTAGCATAGATGTTTGACAACATTACATAATGTGCAGCATTTTCTGGTACCAATTCAAAAATACAATTCATTGCATATTCTCCAAACAAAATAT
>LPNX010286211.1:564190-613430 GCA_001517045.1 Pseudotsuga menziesii | reverse complement strand
CGTGGCAGCAGCGAAAAGTGCTCCTTCACCATTACAGTCGATTTCAAGCCAACCCTCTTCGGAATTGAGAGCGAGTCTCCCTGCTGTGTAGTCATAGGGAACAAGCAATTTTCTCAGAGCGCTGGCAACTATCTCAGCGACGTCGTCCCGGCCTCCTAATTTACCAAAGAAATGGAGGGTCTCCACCGTAAACACCAAATTCTAGTCGAAGTTAGAGAGGAACAAGAATCTTCTTTCTGTTTCTTCACCAAGAAACACAAGGAACGACTTCTGCACTTTGATTTTGAGATCTAAAACTAGATCCCCTGATCCTATTTCCTCCATTGAAATGCAAAATGAAGAATTCCGAGATGCTCAGTGATCTGAGATTCAACTTTCTTTCCAGACTTATTAATAGCTAGGCTGCGCGTCCCAAGGCCTCCTACTCTACTATTTTCGATGTTTCATTGAAAAGTGAATATGAAATGTTTCATTCATTGACATCTGGTCGTTGATTATATTTAGGTGTCTAACTGCCCGTATTCATGGAAGCCAAAGCACAGATAAGGTTTCTGCAATCCATTAAATGGCTCGTGATGGTTCAGTTTAACTGTAAATGCATTTTATGGGCATTGCTTCACTAGTCCGTATTGGAAAATGGATAATTTCATAGAATCGCCCACGTAACTATTTTGCCAAATGGGACACAGATTGAGGTAGGCAGGTAGCACAAGTCGATCCTTCCAAGAGACTTGGATTCATCGACATTCCCAGTCATGGAAAAAAAACAAAATTTGTTCATACACCTTGGAACTAGAGATTAAAAACTGGACATGAAGCAGTAAATGATCATACTGAAGTGATATTATTTTATGGATTCATAAATGTTTGCCCAGCTTTTGTGTGCTATTGCAGAGACTATCCATCGCCGCTAGCAAAAGGGAGCCGTGTCTAGTTGTGAAAGAGCCGCAGCCAAAGTGAGAAGGCTAATGAATGCGTGTTGGAAGGTGTGACTAGGCAGCAGAGCCGCCATTTCATTGAAGTCCGTAGACAACGTGGTTGCTGTCCAAGAGATGACTCACCAGATCTGAAAGACGCCTGAGTATTCATTGATCACTGTTAGCTGCGTGGAAGAAAAGATATTTGTCGACTGGGTTCGCATCTTCCAAGATTTGGAGCTTGGCATTATTGCCTGCGACTGTTCAGTGTGTGGTGAAGTGAGCATATGTGGAGTCACCAAGCAGAGAAGCTGTGTGGATTGCTTTATGGATGTGCAGATTTTGAAAAAAAAAAAAAAAACAAGCCATCATGTCGCCGAGGAAGTCCATGCTTACTTTGCTGGTTGTGGACACCATGGCAGATCGCTTCTCAATTTGTGGCATATCATATCTAATCTTCTTCTCTTCATATTTCTACCTCTGCATATGGGCTAAGTTCATCAATTTTGTTTTTTTATGTTGTCTGCGGAAAGGTCGAGAAATGCATTTGCTTCAATGTTTTCAAATTTTTTATGGCTGTGCAGTTTTGTGTGTGGAATTCCGTTATTTTTATTCGGTGTGCAGTTTTGAAGAGTTTGTAGTATTATATGTACAATGAGATCGAACAGACACTTTAAATTCAATTCTGTTTACATGGGGAATTGCACGGTGGAATTCATGGCCAAATTGCTAGAGATGGCAGAACAATCAGAGCATTGGACAGATCAATGCGAAAAAGGAAAAGTTTTTAATTGTGCATGAAAAAACTAAGTTAATGTTGCTGACGTTAGCCCGCCGCGGGGTCCTGGGGCACAAAGTCCCACGCCTACGTCACCTGTATAAACCAATAAAAATCAAGATAAATCCATATTTAAATAATTCCCAAAAAATATTTAATACAAACTATAGGAAAAATTCTATGATTTTTTAAAATTGCAACAAATTGCTTCAGATAATCGCCTTGAGCGATTCATATATATCCCCTTAGGCGGGGACATAATAAGGAGCTTGCTGAATTATTTTCAAGGTTTTGAGAACTCATTGAAGTATGTGATTTTTCATTTCATATAATTGTAGATGTGCAAATATTGAAATGGATATGGATTAATTGTTCACTTTTTTGGGAGCCATTCCTTCTATTATAAAGGGGATCCACATTTTTTTCCCTATATAAATATTATTTTTCTCACTAGAGAGATAAGATGGATTGACCTCATCAATAGGGTAGTCATGATATTAGAAATAAGGAATTGTTTTTTCCATTTTTTTTTGTTTTCTAGAAATTTCTTTTAATATGAGTATGGGATCCACATTGTGTGTACCTATGTGTATCTTACAGATTTAGGTAGATATATAAATCTAAGGACTAACCTCATCACAAAGATTATGTTGTTTTTACGAATACGAGAGAAATAATCCAAAATTGGCCTCCTCCTCCAATATTAGACAATTACAAGTTTTTGAGTTTTCAAGTTTTTAGTGATAGTTTTAAAGATGAAGAAAACTTTGTAGTTTATTGAAGTATTCACCAATCTAAGCTTCCAAGTTTAGATCAATGATTGAAAATAATTACTTGTGTTTAAATTAAATCATGGATTTCTTACTGTTTTGTGTAAATAAGTACTATATTTTTGAGACACCTCTCTAGGAAAAATTATTTTCTATATCATAGACATTGAATGAAAGTTTGATAAGAAACCATTATTTTTACACCCTATCATTACACTAACCCTAAACCTAAGAATATGATCTAATTTTTAAGGGGCATGTGGTCTAAATTCAGATGTATAAGTCATAAAAAGCATTAAATGGAGAGGCTACCCTCCCCCATTCATCATAAAAACATTAAATGGAGAGGCCACACTCTCCCATCCATGGTTTTGGAATATTCTAGGTGATTTTAGAAGCCCACAATTTAGAATAATCTCATCTAGGGTATTCGATATCCCATGGTTTTGGCCCATGGTATGGTGCCAAGACACCTTATTAAGAGGTTTTAAGCCTTCTCAATAAAGCATTCAATGATTTCTGGCATCCTACATTGGATTATATGCAAAGGTTCCCCATGGGCAAAGGAATGCCATCTTATGCTGATCGGTGGGCAATATCTCAATCTGATTATAGCCATAGAAGATGACACTTCCAGCACAGTTGTTGATAATCTGATCGATGTGCGGGGTAGGAAAGTTGTCTTTGGGACAAGATTTATTTAAATCACTAAAGTCAATACAGACTCTAATGGTGCCCTATTTTTTATTGATAGGGACAACGTTCGATACCCATTCCGTCAGAGGTACAGGATAAATAAAACCAGCTTTCAGAAGTTTCTCAATCTCAGCTTTAATAACTGCGGCCTTCCTAGGATGAACTTGCCTAAGTTTCTACCTGATAGGTTTAGCCGTGGGATAAGTTCTAATCTCATGGACCACAATGGAAGGGTCAATCCCCAGCATCTCTTCATAGGACGAGGCAAAAATATCACGGAATTACTTAAAAAGTGCCTTATATGCTTTAGATTCATCTGTGGAGAAGTTCTGCCCAACATGTACATGCTTAAAAACATCAGGCTTCGTTGATATGTCAATTGGGTTCGTCTGAGTAATGTTACAAAGGTTTCCTTCAGAATCTGTATCTTGCAACCATATAGGACTTTGGGGAACGTTGAAAATATCAGTAGGAAACAAGGATGCAAAATCATAACTGCCCAAATTGGTATTGGGGAGGAACATGGATCTATGATGGTGATCCTCCCAAATGGGCTCACCTGTGTTCATGATCTCTATAATGGACTCATCGGAAGGAAAAGTTACAAAGATATAGTCTAGAACCGGAAGAGAAGGTGCTAACCAGTACGGTAAATGGTAAGGATTTGAAGCCACTAAATGAATGTCATTAGTGTGATCATCGGAACAAGTTTGAATGGTGTCATACATAGCTTCGTGCGGGCTCAACAAGGTGGAATCAACAAAATTTGTGCCCTAGGGATCAATATCAAATGAAACGATCATATGTCATTGTTGTGGTATCCGTGCTAGGAGTAGTGGAGGGAAAAATCCCCATAAGGGATGAATCCTTCAACATGCCTACCCCAATCGACTAGTAAGGAGGAGGGGACTGACCTAACATGGGGATGTTATTAGTTGTATAGGTAGTAACATCCGACGTACAGAAATCAAGCTGGTTAATAGTAACAATTCTCCCAAGATGCGAGAATTGGACCGTTTGAAATACTGTTGAAGCAACGACATTCATGGCATGGAACTAATTCCTTCCTAAAAGGAGGTTATAATCTAAAGGATCATCCACCACTTCTCCTTGAATGGAAATGTTTTTGTCCCCCAGCACAACTGCAAGGGCTGATATGAGGCTGTGGGGTTGGAATCCTCATCCATCAAACGCTTTAAGGGTCATAGGTGTTGTAACAAGCTCAAAAGAGCCAAGAGCTTTCCAACAAGTCAGAGATAACACTGTTATAGCTGATTTTACCACTCTAGGTGAATCACACTTGTATGGCCTTCCCCTATTCCTCTGCAGACTTGTAGACCCCTTGGACCATTTTTTGTCATTTGATGTTTCCTTGACCATCCCTAAAACTATGTGAAAATTAATACACGCGACTTTTAAACCCCTAATCGCGTATATACGCGGGTTGACCCCTAAAAATGCGTACATCAGGATGTGTGCATAATCCAAATCCTTTTAGAGTTTTCCTTGACATGGATATGACTCACTTGACTCCTGGCCTTCCCTATGCCTTGAGATCGCTCGGATTCGACCTTTCATTACCCCTTTGAAAATATATATAAGGAACTCTATGGTACATTAAAGGCATATGAGAGAATTGAGAGAAAAGAAACTATAGTCCATTGTTGGCGGAACTTGTGCTTGAGTCTGCATCCCTTTGTCCCTTGGAGGAATTTTGTGTTCTTCCCAAGATTTCCTTTTGCTTGTGAGCTTGCTATCGAGAGATGGAGGATTGAGGTGGTGGAGGCCTAAGTGGGGGATTCAGTTTCTCCGATTCATAGACATGTCGACAGAGGTTGTATCCATTGTAATCTCTAATTTTGTATTAATAGAAATATCTTTTCCTGTCCAATAATGTATGTTTGAATGAATATTTTATCCATGGATGTTTTCAAATGCTTCTACATTGTTGATTATATATGCTGTAATAGATCTAACACCAATATATATAGTATGCTTGTATTGTTTACTTGTTGTTGAGGAAGTAATCTATCAATTCAAGCTGAAGTTGGAAAGCTCAATGGGGATCTACTTCAACCATCTAGAATAAGGTACGAGGTCTAATCCTTTAGTGTTAGATATTTAATTTCTATTGCATATTGCAAAGGATTGATTTCTGGAGTCAAGGTGTCTGTTGTGGTACCCCAAGCCATAGGAATTTCTCTCCATAATAGAATTGGTGACTCCGTTGGGGAGTTCCTAGTAGTTTTCCTTTGGGGGTTTTCTATTGGAATTCAATGAATTTGAATTGCTCTTTCTCTCTTGTTTCTGTGTCAGGTCTGGGGGAATTTTTGCCTGGTAGTGTCTGATTGGTGTGAATTTTGTCTCAGCTTGTCTGTTTGCCTTTATTTTTATGCACTTTTCTTCCTATACACGAGTTTTGAACTCACATTCACGTATATACACGGGTTACACGCAGGTTTACTACAAACAGTCGCTTATACCCTTAGTTTTTCCTTTTAGAGGAAGTTGAATGGTTGCTGGGTTAATTTTGATGATTGCTGAGTCTCCTTTGAGACTACCAGAGTCTGTATACACCTCTTTTTCTAACCAGAGACGTTTCTTTTTAGGGTAAATTTCTTTTTTAAGAATCTTCTTGTCATTTCATTTTTGATTTTTTGTTTTGGGAATAGTGCATTAGACTTCTTTTACCTTAGTGCTTTGCTTGAGTGCTGGTTGAGTGTGCTTGCAGAGTCTGGGGATTGTAGAATCATTCTTTTTCTTTTTATATCTCATTTTATTTCAAAAAATCCAAAAATATTTGCTTATCATCATGCATTGCATTTTACATTTTGCATAGTACTTGCACTAGATTTGCTTTGGAGTATTAGTCAGGATTTCATATAGGAAAGCTTGCATTTATCATTTGAAGAAAATTGTGCATTTCATGTAGCAGCATACCCTGTTTTCATGGACACAATGCATTTGCATTGATTGTTAGGTGTGCATTTTATTACATGTTGTGTCATAACACCATTAGTTGCACGGCCATATCCCTCTTTTGAGTAATAAAGCCAATTAAAATCAATGCTTAATTAAAATGAACTACACTATTTTATTTGATAGGGTTCACCAATAAGATTAGGTTTTAGGGTCTTGGAATAGTTCATTGTGAGTAAATTCTCCAAGACCACTAAACAACAACATGTATGTGTCTATCTAGGTGAGTGTGTGAAATTCCTTGGTATAACCAGTGTTTCTCAGGATCGTCCTCTCAAAAGGGAGTTAAGCACGTGGCAGTGTAAGCGGTTATTGATTGGGATGATCCCTAGTCATAACTGAGTAGCACCGGAGATATTTCTAGGATTGTATTCGTATCTGGGGGCTCTTTCGAGAGTTTTGGGCTTTGCTACCCTACCCATACGGTCAATCCCGTCTGCGACTATCTGCCTGAGCATTTATTATATTGAGGTGACCTTAGTGGCCTTACCTAGGATATTGAGGGGGTACTTTGCTGGGGTTATTCTGCAGGTGTCCCAAGCCAGGTTGGGCTCGGACAGCACAGTCACTTTATGCGTTGAAGCTGAGGGCCACAATAATTGGTTACTTACCTCTGCTTGTTGTGTATGGAAGTCTCAAGCATCCCCTAGGAGAGACATACCTACTTCATTCGGGATCTCACTTATCCTACCATTGATTTCTTGTATTGGGCTTTATATTTTATTGGTGATTGCTCTGTGCACGTTAGCTTTCCTAGGGTTTGCGTAGATATAAATTCTTTTATATTTTTTGAGTCATTATGGATTCGGGTGTGGTTCCTTGTTGTTCTCATCGTTTAGCAGGAATTATGCCTTCTACATCTCCTCCTCCTTTGGGAGAGAGAAATAGACAGTCTAGGAAGACTACTTCGCACATTGATTCACACACCATGGGAGACCATATAGAAGGTATTCCTGAACCACCTTCTCCCATTCATGTGGAAGATGGGGAGTTTACTCCTAACTATGATCCTTCACCCGAATTGACTGAGTTAGGTCCTATGATTTCTGAGATAGGAACCTTTCATGAGAGACCTACTTACTCTAAGGTTGACTCCCCATTGACGCATCGCCGGTATGGAATGTCGGAGGATGACGAGACTCATTTTGAACCCGTGAGCACTATTTATGGTAGTTATGGTATGTTTGGTTTTCCCACACATGATTTGGCATTTCATGTTGAATATGTGGTTGAGCCTAACACTATGCCTAGGGGCACTCTCATTCCTTACCATGCAAAGAGGTTTGGGAGCACTAGTCACATTGCACCTTCCATCCTGATGGTGGAAGCTACATCACATATTCCTCCTAGATCTAGGGTTAGTGATCCTATTAGGATACCAGATCTGAGACGTGTGACTATAGGGAATAGTACGTACATAATTACATAGATCCCTTCATCCTATGTCCCTAGTTCTTTGAATGTTCACCCTCCACCTCATTCACGTGGTCCTTCGGGCCGGAACGTTGCTACGAGTTATGTCTGTAATGCTGTTACTAGACCAGTTGTGTCTCAACTTCATGCACCACCTATTGTTTCGGGAGGTCATGTTCATACTTCTAGAGGTCACATTCCTACTTTCGGAGCGTATGTTCCTACTTACGGAGTGTCTCATGGGACATCTCATGCGATGACTTATGGACCCTATTATGGGACGCAGTATGGACAGGGTTCTTCACCTTATGGGTGTGGGTATCAACAACCTCCTTACTCTCCAAATTAAGGCTTTGTAGCTCCTAATAGTCAAGGTACACCACACTATGGTGCTTCCATGCCACCCTATACGGGTCAAACGGGAGGAGGGCACTATGGCCAAGGCCATGGTGGTAATCAAACCTATGTGAATCAGAACTATTAGGGAGCAGTCCATCGACCTCATCATCCTAGGCTCCCTTTCCTCGCAACAATGAATCTTCCTGACTTGTCAAGATTGACGAACGATCCTATAGCTCATGACCCGGCTTGGCCGGTTGTCCCTACTAAGCTTCCCTCGGACATACCCATGTTTGAGGGAAAACCGGGAGAGGATCCATGCAAACATGTTACTGCCTTCCACCTATGGTGCTCTTCGAATTCCTTACACCAGGACTCCATCCGTTTAAGGCTGTTTCAATGCACCCCTGTTAGTGTTAACCTTGACTTGAGATCGAGTCAAAGGTGGTTAGGTCTAGCACATGATTTGTTGTAGCCCATCATTATTGTCCCATGGTATTGCATGTGTTAACCTTGACTCGGGATTGAGTCAAAGGTGGTTAGGTCTAGCACATGGTTTGGGCACATGGTTTTGTTGTAGCCCATGGTATTGTCCCATGGTTTTGCATGTGATTAAGCCTTTATAAGGCTTGAGGAGGATCCATTGTAAATCGCATTGTATGGTACTAGGTACTGTATAGTACTGGATGTGAGTACTGTATGGTACTGGATGTGGGAATTGTATTGTACAGGGTACTGTATTGTACTGGATGTGAGTACTGTATGGTACTGGATGTGAGTATTGTATGGTACTGGATGTGGGCATTGTATTGTGCTAGAAGAGAGACTGTGAGAGCGTGAAGAGGAAGTGCAGCGGTTTTGCTGCAGGGCATATCCCTTCATCTTTCTGGACTGAAATAAAAGGTCTGGAAAATTTGTTTGTGGACGTATCCCATCGTTTGGGTGAACCATGTTATATCTATGTCTCTCTGTAATGTTTAATGTGTTTTTGCATGTTGTTTATTGATTTAACTGTATAATTGTTATTGCTCTGCAGTCCTGTTCTTCTAACAATTGGTATCAGAGCCAAAAGGTCTATTTGGTTTGTAAACTCACAGGAAAGAAGGGTTCCTCGTTCGAGTGGGAGCAATGGCGGAAGAAGGAAAGTTTAGGGTCGAAAAATTTAACGGCCAAAACTATCAGTTATGGAAGATGAAAATGGAGGACTATTTGTACCAAAAATATCTGTACCTGCCATTGGGTGGAAAAGCAAAACAGTTAGCAGCTATGAAGGATGAAGAATGGGAGGTTCTTGACAGAAAGGCACTAGGAACAATATGGCTGTGACTGGCTTCATCAGTGGCCTTCAATATTTCGAAAGAAATAAAAACAGAGGGTGTGATGAGCACATTGAGTAAGCTCTACGAAAAACCCTCGGCTTCTAACAAGGTATTTTTAATGAAGCGTTTATTTAATATGAAGATGTCGGAAAGTGGATCTATTGCTGACCATTTAAATGAGTTTAATACACTTACCAGTCAGTTAAAGTCTGTAAAAATGAACTTTGATGATGAGTTTAGGGGTCTTCTAATCTTGTGCTCATTGCGAGAAAGCTGGAATAGCTTGGTCATGGCTGTAAGTAACTCTGTCCCTAGTTCAAGCACTCTTAAGTTTGAGGATGTTGTTAGTGTTATTCTTAGCAAGGAAATGCGAAGGAAAAGTACAGGTGAGACATCAGGTAATGTGTTGACCATGGAGAGCAGAGGGAGACAAAAAGAGAGAGGAAGGAGCCTAGGAAATCGTGGCAAGTCTAAAAAGGGAAGATCCAAGTCCAGATTCGAAAAAATAGAATGCTGGAATTGTGGTAAGAAAGGACATCTAAAGAAAGACTGCAGAGCACCAAAGAAGAAAGGTGAGAGGCAGCAAGAGACTACCCAGGAAGTTAATGTAGCAGGTGATGTGTTAGAAGATTCTTTGATTCTTGCATTAGATAATACTAGTGATTACTGGGTAGTAGATTTAGGGGCTTCATGTCATGCTACACCCCATAGGAAATTTATTTATGATTATGTTCAAGGTGATTTTGGGCATGTGTTATTGGGGGATGATGAACCATGTAAAATTGTTGGAAAGGGTAAGGTACGGATTAAACTAAATAATGGAAATGACTGGTTACTAAAGGATGTAAGGCACATTCCTGCTATGAAAAGAAATCTGATCTCAACAGGGCAGTTGGGAGATGGCGACTGTTTATTTACATTTGGAGAAACGTGGTGGAAGGTCACTAAAGGATCAATGGTAATTGCTAAAGGAAATAGGATAGGTACATTATATTCATGTCCTCATAACACTGATTATTCTATTTCTGTAGCTTCCACAGAAACAGGTGCAGCGTTGTGGCATCATAGGCTTGGCTAGATGAGTGAGAAGGGGATGCAGATTCTCCACTCAAGGAAACTGCTTCCAGATCTGAAGCAGGTAAGTTTGGAATTTTGTGAGAACTGTGTTTATGGAAAATAGAAGAGAGTTAGATTTCTCAGGGTTGGGAAACAAAAGAAGAGTGAAAAGTTAGAGCTTGTCCATACAGATGTATGGGGACCAGCTCAAGTACAATCTCTTGGTGGCTCTCGTTATTATGTTACTTTTATTGATGATGCAACTAGAAAAACTTGGGTTTATTGCATTAGATAGAAATCTGATGTGTTTGATACTTTTAAGAATTGGAAAGCTTTGGCTGAGAATGAGACAGGAAAAATGTTGAAATGTCTTAGATCTGATAATGGAGGCGAGTACTGCAGCAAGGAGTTTGACAGTTACTATTCACACAATGGGATTCGCAGAGAGAAGACAGTCCCTGGAACACCCCAAGAAAATGGCGTGTCAGAAAGGATGAACAGAACGCTCATGGAGCATGCAAGGTGTATGAGATTGCATGCAGGGTTGCCCTTATAGTTTTGGGCTGATGCTGTAAACACTGTTGTTTATTTAATAAACAGAGGGCCTTCAAGCGCTTTGGATGGTGAAATTACAGAGGAGGCATGGACAGGTAAACATGTAAAATACTCATTTTTGAGAACTTTTGGTTGTGAAGCATTTGTCCATATTGGTAAAGTTGATAGAACAAAGCTTGAGGCTAAATCCAAGAAATGTACCTTTATTGGATACAGGGTTGATGATTTTGGTTATCGTTTATGGGATCTTAAAAATCGCAAAATCATTAGGAGTAGAGATGTAGTATTCAATGAAAAGGTCATGTACAAAGATCAGTTGCAGGGAAAGAAAGAAGAGAAGGAAAACACAGAGTACACAGTGCTTGATGAAATAAAAGAAAATGAATTTCCAAAAGCACCAGAAAATCAAGAGTAGCAGCAGGTACCTGAAACTCCTGCAGCTGTAAGAAGGTCTACCAGGTTAAGTAGACCCCTTGAACAATTCTCTCCTTCATTATATTATTTATTGATGACTGATTCTGGTGAGCCAGAATGTTTTGAAGAAGCAATGCAGGTAGAAACTAGAAAGAAGTGGGAGCAAGGCATGGATGAGGAGATGAACTCATTGGTAAGAAACCCGACTTGAGATCTGGTTAAGTTTCCTGTAGGAAAAAGGGTATTCCAGAATAAATGGGTTTACAGGTTGAAGGAAGAAGATGGAGGAAAGAAGCGGTACAAGGCTAGACTTGTTGTAAAGGGGTTTGCATAAAAAAAAGGTATAGACTTTGATGAAATATTTTCTCCTGTTGTTAAAATGACTTCAATTAGAACTATTTTAAGTCTAGTGGCGGTGGAAGATTTGCATCTTGAACAATTAGATGTAAAAACGGCCTTTCTCCATGGGGATTTGGAGGAAGAGATTTATATGCAGCAGCCACAAGGGTATGAGGTCAAAGGGAAGGAGAATTTGGTTTGCAGGTTGAAGAAGAGCTTGTATGGCCTGAAGCAAGCTCCAAGGCAGTGGTATTTAAAATTTGATAAGTTTATGACATAACAAGGTTATGATAGATGTCATTCTGACCATTGTGTTTATTGCAAGAGGCTAGATAATGAAAGATATATTATCTTGTTATTGTATGTGGATGACATGCTTGTTGCAGGGTCTAACATGCAGGATATAAATGTGCTCAAAAGAAAAATAGCTAAATAATTTGCGATGAAGGATTTGGGTGATGGAAAGCAAATCCTTGGTATGAGAATAACAAGAGACAGGAAAAATCACAAATTGACATTGTCTCAAGGTGAGTACATAGAAAAGGTGTTGCAGAGGTTTAGAATGCAGAATGCAAAACCAGTTAGCACACCTTTGGCAAGCCATTTCAAACTAAGCAAGCATATGTGTCCAGAGACACAAGAAGAGATAGATTACATGTCCAAGATTCCCTATTCATCAGCAGTTGGGAGCTTGATGTATGCCATGGTGTGCACAAGACCAGATATTGCACATGTAGTGGGAGTTGTGAGCAGGTATATGAATAATCCAGGTAAAGAGCATTGGAAAGCAGTACAGTGGATTCTCAGGTATTTGAGAGGTACCACTTCTCATGCATTATGTTTTGGAGGTTCAGACACTGTTCTACAGGGATATGTTGATGCATATATGGCTGGTGACAAAGACAGCAGGAGGAGCACCACAGGGTATGTGTTCACTGTAGGTGGAACAGCAGTAAGTTGGATTTCAAAACTACAATAGGTTGTTGCACTTTCAACAATGGAAGCAGAGTATGTTGCTGCTACAGAGGCTAGTAAGGATATGATTTGGTTGCAGAGGTTCATGGAAGAATTGGGTAAGAAACAGGAGAATAGTAGGTTGTATAGTGATAGCCAGAGTGCCATTCATCTTGCAAAGAACTCAGTCTTTCATTCAAGGACTAAACATATAGAACTCAAGTACCACCTCATAAGATCTGTTCTAGATGAAGAACTGTTAAAACTGGAAAAGATTCACACTAGCCAGAATCCTGCAGACATGTTGACAAAGGGAGTAACCAGAGAGAAGTTCCTACTCGGTTTCTGTTGGCCTTAAAGCATGAAGGTGAAAAGAAGAAATTTTCCAAGTCCAAGGTCCAGCAAGTGCAGCAGCGGTAGAGTTCCTGTGATTAGTCACCATGAAGGCACATAAAAATGTAATGGAGCAGTTTGCATGTAAATGGGCATATGGCTGTAAGAACTAGTAAGGCATGCATACCCTTGGTAACTCACCGGTAAAGTCGAGAGATAGACCTAGGTGATAGGGGGGTGTATGTAAGATTCCTCGGTAAATACTTGAGGGGAGTTGGTGATTACTCCAAGTCAAGTTTAAAAGGGGGGATTGTTAGTGTTAACCTTGAATTGAGATCGAGTCAAAGGTGGTTAGGTCTAGCACATGGTTTGGGCACATGGTTTGTTGTAGCCCATGGTATTGTCCGATGGTATTGCATGTGTTAACCTTGACTCAAGATTGAGTCAAAGGTGGTTAGGTCTAGCACATGGTTTGGGCACATGGTTTTGTTGTAGCCCATGGTATTGTCCCATGGTTTTGCATGTGATTAAGCCTTTATAAGGCTTGAGGAGGCTCCATTGTAAATCGCATTGTATGGTACTGGGTACTGTATGGTACTAGATGTGAGTACTGTATGGTACTAGATGTGAGTACTGTATGGTACTGGATGTGGGCATTGTATTGTACTGGGTATTGTATTGTACTGGATGTGAGTACTGTATGGTACTGGATGTGAGTATTGTATGGTACTGGATGTGGGCATTGTATTGTGTTGGAAGAGAGACCGTGAGAGCGTGAAGAGGAAGTGCAACGGTTTTGCTGTAGGGCGTATCCATTCATCTTTTTGGACTGAAATAAAAGGACTGGAAAATTTGTTTGTGGACGTAGCCCATCGTTTGGGTGAACCACGTTATATTTGTGTCTCTCTGTAATGTTTAATGTTTTTTTGCATCTTGTTTATTGATTTAACTGTATAATTATTATTTCTCTACGGTCCTGTTCTTCTAACAACCCTTACAAGGCCTGCCGCGAAATGGTATATAGATCTACCTAGGGGGGCATTCGCTTTGTTTGATGACCTAGTGATGACTTTCTTAACCACTTCCAGCTACCAGTGCGTTATGACATTGGTACTGAACTCTTGTCGACATTTCCGCAGGATAAAGCCACACATATCTCATATCATATCCAAGAGTGGCATAGATGGAATAGGTTAACTAATGCCTTTATACCACCGAAATTCCTCCTCGAATGGTTCCTTAAGTCATTATTGCCATATATAGCGAAGGATGTCTCTACATCCAAAGCGTAAAATGAAAAAACAAGCCATTTTTAGGGTGTAGGAACTAGATTTGATTTATGCTTAGTCTGGTTTGTTATATGAGATCATTCCCAATGCTCCGCGTTCTAGTTTCGACCCCAAAGTTAAACCTGGACCACATGCGATGGCATTGTGGGTTGTGCGAGTGCTAAACCTGCGGATTCGGTTGCAAAACAAGTTAGTCAATTGTCAATCAACCAATCTGCTTCGGGACAAGCCACGGCTTCATCTCAACCCACCAAAATGGCGAGTGTACTTTCGGTGCAATTGTTGGACCAGAAGGGTAACCAGCACCCCGGATGGAATAAAAAGAAGGGTAAGAATAATTGTAAGGGTGGGAATAGGAATGAGAATGATAATAATAATGACAAGAATGCTCGTAATGCTGGGGGGGACAAGCAAGATAAACATAAGGTTAAATTCCATTGCAAGTTGTGTAAGGACGATCACCTCACTTACTTGTGCCCTCGTATCGATGAAGCCTCGAGATTCTTGGCACAGGGCCCAGCTGTGATGACTAACCCTTTACCTCACAATCAAAATATGAACTCGAGGACCCATGATCAGTCTGGTGGTGATCAAGATCCATCGGAGGGTAGTGGTCGTGGTTGCATTAACATGGTACGCGCTGCGAAAGTTGTGACATGTGCGAAGGACTATGGTTCATCACAATCCAGCCCAGGAAAGGAACTTGATCCACCAAGGTCTCCTTTGCGTATTGAGAAACCTGTCGATAAACCTGAAGCTACACCTCACATTCCTAAGGGAGTCCTTAAGCATTTGGGGCATAATCCTAATGCCTGAGCCACCCAGAACTATTTAGTTGTCGAGGATTTGGGCCACACTCCTTGTGCGACGTCTGCATTGGAAGTGCTTTAGAGTTGTCCTTCACAAAGGAAGGCTTTGCTTTCTTCCCTTGGTGTCAATGATGATGATTCTTACTCTGTGATTAAATTTGGAACCACAGGACTTCAGCCTCACTTGTATTACTATGTGTCTCTTTTGATTCACGTAGAATGTCTTAACATGACCGTCAAGCGCACTATGATTGATGAAGGCGCTTCCACTTTTGTGATGTCTTTATCATGTTGGAAGGGTTTAGGTTCCCCTGAGCTGTCTAAATCAGCGACCATGTTAACTATGTTCGATGGGAGATCGTTTAGGCCGCATGGGATCCTTCCTTCCCTTAAGGTCCGTTTGGGAGGGAATACCGTTGTGATAGAGGTCGAGGTGGTTGATGTGCGCCTTGACTACAATCTCTTGCTGGGTAGGAATTGGATGTACAGTATGCAAGCCATAGCTTCTTCCATATTTTGCATTGTATGCTTTCCTTTTAACGTGAATATAGTCACGATTGATCAAACGTCATTCAAGAATCCATCAGTTACTGCATCTTCGGGAGCTTCGATCCCAATCGTTGAACACTCTCAGCCGAAAACTGGGAGTGTGGGTGTAGGCATGTATCCATCCCTCATGGGAAGTTTTAGTTTTCCTGCACCGATCCTTATGATAGGGTCTAGTTCTGGTGAGGCTTTGACATATATGAGATCGGTGTCTTTTCACACGAGTCATATGGAAGATCCTTGGATTCTTCCTACACCGAATACTCCGAGTGAGCCCATCGTGGCGGACGTGCCGTTGCCTACAACTATGGTAGCTTATCAAGCTAATATCGAGTGTGTTGCAGAGCCCACTCCTTCCTCTTCATGGATGGAGGAGGAGGACCCTTATGTGCTACTAGCATGGGAAGTGCAGTCTTCTCACGTGCACGACTACTTTGATAGTCTTTTCCCTTCAGATGAAGCGATTATTGAGACCATGTTGGGAGTTGAGCCACCATGGGAGGAACTCCATCATAGATATTACTTTATTTCCGATCTTGACCGCTTGGAGCATGAGGACTTTAGGGTGGTTCTTAGTGAGAGAGTTGGTAGTCCTATGGTTCCATTAAGCTCTCCTAGTCTGATGGCTGATGGAAACATGGAAAACATATCTTCAACGATTCCTATCAATATCTCTCGCAATTCTGGAAGGATAGAGAATGTCTATATTGGGGCAGAATGTTCCCATGCTGAGATTCAAGAATACAACGAGCTATTTAAAGAATTTTGTGATATCTTTGCTTGGTCTTATGATGAAATTCCAGGTATCGACCCTTGTATTGTTGAACACGAGATTAATACTTATCCCAACGCTAAGCCTGTTCGACAACGCTTGTGTGTGGTGAATCCTAGGAAAGCACCTGCGATTAAGGCAGAGATAGAGAAACTATTGAAAGCTGGTTTTATCTATCCCGTTCCCTTGACAGAGTGGGTTTCAAACCCCATTCCGGTGGATAAGAAGTAGGGAGCGATCCGCATATGTACTGATTTCCATGATTTGAATCGTGCCTATCCTAAGGACAATTTCCCCACACCATTTATTGATCAGATTTTCGATGAGTGTGCAGGTAGCGAGGTTTTTTCCTTTATGGATGGCTTTTCCAGATATAATTAGATACAAATTAAACCTGAGGATCAACATAAGACTGCATTTATTTGTCCTTAGGGAACTTTTGCATATCAAAAAATGCCTTTTGGCCTTAAGAACGCTGGAGCTACTTTTCAGCGGGAAATGACCTTGATCTTCCATGATCTGAAGTCAATTATCGAGGTATTTTTGGATGACCTTGCTGCTCATTCTCGTATGAGAATGCGTCATTCCTATCACTTGAGATTGGTATTCGAAAGATGCCGCCATTATTTGGTTAGGTTAAATCTTGACAAATGCATCTTTTTGTGTGAAGTTAGGTCGCTTGTTAGGATTCATCGTTTCTAAAGAGGGTATAAGAGTTGACCCTTTGAAGGTTGAGGCAATAATTTAGTTGTCTCCCCTAAAAAATATTCATCATCTTCAATGTTTGCAAGGCATGGCAAACTTCTTACGGATATTTGTTGTCAATTTTTCCAATTTGACTAGAGGCTTCATGCCTCTTTTGAAGAAGGACACCACCTTTTGTTGGGATGAGTGAGCCTAGGATTCCTTTGATGTGCTCAAGTGAGCCCTAGCATCAGCCCCAATGATTAGTCCCCCAGACTATAGCCGTGGTTTTCTACTTTATGTGGCCACGTCCATGGAGATGATTGGTATGGTTTTTGTTCAAGAGGATGAGGAGCTCCAAGAGCATGTCATATATGATCTAAGCTAAAACCTTATTGATGCAGAGATTCATTATTCTCATGCTAAGAAGCTTGCTTTAGCTACCATACATGCGGTTCAATGGTTGAGACATTATATTCTCCATCACCAGACCTTAGTTGTAGCCCATGTCAATCCGTTTCAATTCATCCTCACTCGAAGGATGATTGGGGGAAATTATAATAAATGGATTGTCATCCTGCAAGAATTCGATCTCAAATTTGTTTTGGAAAAATTGAAGAAATCGTTAATTTTTGGAGAGCTTATATCGAATTTCCCAAGCGAGGCCGAGGAGTTGGTCTGTGAAGATACGTTTGTCGATGAACACATCTTCTTAATCTCAACTTTAGAACCATGGTATGGGGATATCATTATATATTTACAAACATTGAAGGTCCCTACTCACCTCTCACGGGATGAACAACGACGATTACGTCACATGTCTAAGAATTACCTCATAGTGGATAACACTTTGTACTGTTGTGAGGTAGATTCCATTTTGCGATGTTGTTTAACTCATGAAGAGGCCGAGGTAGTGTTGAATGATTACCATGGAGGGGCGTGTGGTGGTCATTTATCTGGGCTTTCTACAGGCCAAAAAATCTTAAGAGCGGGTTATTTTTGGCCATCGATCTTTAAGGATTGTGTAGATGCTGTCAAGAGGTGCCACCCTTGCCAGGTGTTTGCACATATTATGCGCTCGAAACCTACCCCGTTACATCCCATCACCACCGCTGGTCCCTTCACTAATTGGGGGCTTGATTTTATGGATTGCAACCTAGATTTAGCTGGGGGGCATCATAATATCATAGTGGCTGTGGATTACTTCACGAAATGGGCTAAGGCTATGCTTACAGTTAAATATGATGATGAGACAGCCGCGTACTTTGTATTCAACCAGATTATTACTCGATTCAAAATTTTGAAAGAGCTTGTCACTGACCATGTCTCGCACTTTCAGAATCATATGATGGAAGAGTTGGCATCAAAGTTAGGGTACAAACAAGATCATTCCTCCTCTTACTACCCTCAAGCGAATGGACAGGTAGAAGTAGTGAATAAATCACTCAAATCCATTCTCCAACGAACCATCGCACAAAGCAAGAATAATTGGCACATCATGTTATATCCTTCTTTGTGGGCGTATAGAACCGCTGTTAAGACTGCCACGGGTTTTTCTCCATATCAAATTGTACATGGAGTGGAGTCGATATTGCCAGTTGAATGCGATATTCCTTCTTTTAAGCTAGCCGTAGAACTCTTACCAGACACTTCACCATTAGAGGAGCATTTGGTCCACCTTGAGCAACTTGATGAGCAACATCGAGATGCCTTGGTGGCTATAGAAGTAAATAAACATCGCGTAAAGGTCCAGTACAATAAGTCTGTCCGTCCAAGGAGGTTTAGTGAGGGAGACTTGGTCCTTTTGTGGGATCAACCAAAAGAACCCTTGGGGGCAGGAAAGTTTAACCCCATGTGGCATGGTCCTTACATCGTCAAACATGTGTTAGAGAAGGGCGCTTATGAGTTAGTGGATTATGAGGAAATGGCCTTGGCGGAGCCTAGAAATGGGCTCTATCTCAAGAAGTACTATGCATGATTTTCAGCCAAGGCTGTTTATTGTATATTATTGTACAGTTTTGCTAGTTAGGTCTTTTTCTTATAGTTATCGGGTTTGTGATTAGTTTATGTTTCTTTTAGCAAATGTCAATGGAATCTTCCACCTACATAGGATTCGCGGATGGTGTGAGCCGTCACACTCAACACTCAGCCTCTGCTTCTTGGGTGATTTATACTCCTATGGGTCAGATACTATTTTCAGGAGGCGTATGTTTGTGGCCATATTCAAACAATGTTGCTGAATATAGTGCTGTTATTGAGCTTCTACGAGATGCCATTTCACATGGCGTTCTCTCTCTTGAGGTACGTCTTGATTCAGAGTTAGTAGTGTCGCAGGTTAATGGTTTGTACCATGTTAGAGATCCGACATTATTAAGAATATTCTTACGTGTGAGATTATTAGAACAACAATTTGACAATATAACATACATACATATTCCAAGAATTAATAATCAAGTTGCTAACTCATATTCTAACTACATGTTAGATTGGCATTTGTTTCATACACAATAAATTAATCACAAACAAAATTTTTTACACATGTAAATAAATAAACCAATCACCATAAAAAATTTATATAACATCCAAAATGTGGTAATACATAGTGTCATGATAAAAAAATGGGGCTCTCGAGCCACCAAAATATAATACATGGTGATACAAAATGAATAAATCCCAAGTATCTAAGCCTGTGGAGGAGGAGGGGGGTTGTGATCATGGAAGGTCACTACGGCTCTAGCTAGCCATCGAAATAATTGCGCCCATGCTCGTGGTACACCCACCACCTGCTGTTGCATAGCCTTAGCCAAGTCCTCGACTTGCGCAATGGGAACCTTGTGTGTCAGCCTCACAAAGTTGGTATGAATGCTCTGGAGCGTCTGCTCCACATCCACACCTGTGATATCATCTCCTCTTCCCCTCCGTCTATGATGAGGGAAGCCTTCAGGCCACCGTGGTCCCACATATGCATGCAAATGGTAGATGTCACTATGTATTGTCACCCAAAAATATGTCTTTTGATTCCATATAATTAGAAAACACAAAAAAAATTAAAAAACTCAAAAATTTAAAGAGAGGGTCGAGATTTGTTACATATGTCACCATATGCCGATCCTAGTGGTAGCGGCATGTCCGGGTCCCCCCGGAAATCAATCCCCACATAGGGGTATTCATTGATGGAAACTATCTGTCGTCGCCACCATAGAAAGAACTCAGTTGGATAGGGGTTGGACACCCTACCTCCCCCTAGTCTATGCATCGCATCTTCCCAACGTCATTGGGCTAGATCTTGATCCCTGTGAAGAGGAACGTCAGCTCTAGGGATCAATCTTGGAACACGCTCAAAGAAAAATGTGCTCAGTATGCTGCTGAACCCGAAGTTCTGCACTCTGCCCATCTTACACTCACTAAGCTGATGTTTCATGTTGCTCACTAGTGTTGTGCTCCAGTCATAGACCGTGGGTCTCATGCACTCCACTGCATAGAACATCAGAGGCCGTGAGGCCTGGTGGAGTGAAGCCAAGCCTGCTATCCTGCCCAATTTCAGTAGGATGGCCTTTAGGCCCAGCACCTATATAGAGTTGGTTGGGATCTGACTCCCCACCTTCTTTGTGTCTGGATAGTAGTACACCACAATGTACTCATCGATAGTCAGACCACCTCTAGGCCCACTGCGAGAACAAAGGTTCACTACATCCCCCCGTCAGGAAAGTCCAGTAATAAATTATATATCCTTCACCTCTATGGTGAGGGACATCCCATCTATCAGGAAGGACTCAGAGTCTGGATCCCAGTAATCCACCAGCATCTACAATAGTCTTGGTTTGGCCCTCAATCCACCAAGACACCAAAATTTATGGAGCCCACATCCACGTAGCACTTGTTGATCCATTAGATCGGCCCTTACTGCCTCCTCTACATCACCATGTTCACACTCTATCCATTCTAGGACCATCCTGCACAAAAATTTGCAAGTTTTCCCATTAGAATACTCAAAAAATCTCATGCGTGGCCGCATATGCGACTGTTTTCCTAACAGCCGCGTATGTATGCGACTGTGAGGGCATTTTTCATGTATATCCAACCCTATACTCAAAAAAACCCTCGATTTCCACGTGGGCCGCAGTTCCTTTTTTAGATTGGCCTAGAAACCTCAAATGACCATGGAATTTGATAAAAATTGCATTAAAATGGAAGAGAAGAGCATGGGTAAGTACCTGAAAGAAACGGTAGTGGATTCCGCCAGCTTGAACTCCTGGAATTCGCTATTCAAAATCTGAGCTCAATTGGGTAAAAATTTCAAATGTTTTATAATGTTTTGAATTTTTTACTATTTATAGAAATTTTTCAATTTTTTGAAAATTTTTACCCCCTTTCCTATAGTTTGGACCATTTCTAATCATTTTGGACCGTTTTTTACCTGATTCATGATGTAGGAGACCTTTTTGAGTGTTGTTTTAGCCATTGGATTGACCCATTTATGTCGATCACAGGTATCATGTCTAAAGTGGCATATAGGGTAGGTTTCATCACTGTCTGCATTTTGCATGACCTTATTACCGTTTCATTATAGCCTTAGGTACGAACCCACTCTATTATTTCATGGAACCTTCTTGTTGTTTTAGAAGTGGCATGGTATGAGTGGTAGATCTTGACCTTACATGGGTACCCTAGTTAGCACCTTATCTGCATTTGGTGGCCATGCTGACATTTTGTCCTTTAGGGTGTGGGAGTCCATTGTATAGTACTGCCATGACATTTTGCAAGAGCCACATGCTCCTCTTTATCTTTTTCTTACCTATTTCCCTCAAGACTCATGTATGTCAAGTTGTAATTGCATTATCATGAGCTTTGCCTGCCTTATTGAGCTTTATGACAGCTGCCTTGACATTTCGTTTCAGACATATAGCCCGATCCTGTCTCATGTCTAGCCATGTAGAGCCATTTTATATATCCTTTGCATCTTGATTCCCTTTTTACTTGGAGGGAATTTTAACCTGAGTGTTGATAGCCTACACATGTGTCCTTGCATTGAGCATAGGTATGTTCCACTGCTTGGAACTAGTTTGTTTGCCCCTATGACACTCGTCTCCTCCTAGTCTGTAACTATAAAGTAGTTTTATTCTTTTTCAAGATTTTTAAATATTTGAAAAAGTCCAAAAAAAATAAAAAAACAAAAAATATGGACAAGGAAAGATGTTATCTTTGGCAGCTGTCGAGTCGTGTCGCCTTCGAACAGAGCACTGTATATCACATCCATTGGTTGGGTTTATAGTTTGACTTTAGGAGCTGTACTCATTTATCTGAGTTTATCTCCACTGACTAGTTAAGCTTCCAGTTCCCATGGAGCCTCTGTCGATGCCTCCTATGTCGCAGTGATGTCCTAGTTTGTATATCAAGTCTATGTTGCCTTTATTCAGTCACCATTCGCCGTTATTCTCTTGTTCAAATAAAGTTGAAAACTGAGTCGGCCATTCCTCAGTTATTTTGACTTTGCATGTCGGCCATTCCTGGTATAGTTACTGGTTCGTGCACCTTATGATCGAGTCCTTCCACATCATATAGCTTTGCTGAGTACCTCATGTTGGATGATGGGGGATGCCTTAATGCCGTCCTTCCAGCGGGTTTCATCCCATCAACTTTGGATCATTTATTCTGGGATTGGAATCTAGAGTCATTTTGAGTGACTTGAGACTTGCAGTCATCAGTGGTAGGTTCTCTTGGCATCGACAGTTTTTGGGAATACATCAATGATCTTGTATTCACACTTGTTAGTTTGCACTCTAGTACCTTGATTCCCATTTTCATTATCGGTGGGTGATCTCATGTCTGTTAATGGTATACATCAATGACCAGTAATCAGACGATGGACTACTATGTTCGACCTCGACAACTCTATTCACATAGTAGGACATGTACTCGTAGCAGTTTGTGTAGAAGACCTTCCATATTGGTGGCATCTCTTATATGCTACCTCCTTGATCACGCCATTGTTCATGAGATTTCAGCTCTCGTGACTTGATTCTAGTATATGTTAGACATTTCCAGCTATTATGGAGATCTTGATCAATTATATATCTTCAGCCATTATGGAGATCATGGTCCTTTGTATATCTTCATCATGGAGATTCTGATCTATGTATATTGTACGTGGTGATGACCACTTATGTGATATCTTGTATCATGCCTATTCATGGCCATTGTAGTCTTATGTATCTGGGACTGCTATATGTATTTGCAGTTATGTGTAGAGTTGTATCGTTGTACTATGTTGATTGGGTGGTTGGTCTTCCATTTGGGATCCTTCATCACTCCACTTTTGGGATGGACTTATAATGTATTTCGGCCATCGTATGACCCTTCTGACCTCACACATTAGGGGCATCTGTTATAGCTGATTTTATCACTCCAGGTGAATCACACTTGTATGGCCTTTCCCTGTCCATCTGTAGACTCCTTAGACCCCTTGAATCATTTTTTGTCCTTTGATGTTTCCTTGACCATGCCTAAAACCATGTGAAAATTAATACACGCGACTTTTAAACCCCTAATCGTGTATATACGTGGGTTTGAACCCTAAAACCACGTGCCTCAGGATATGTGCATAATCCAAATCCTTTTGGAGTTTTCCTTGACATGGATCCGACTCACTTGACTCTTGGCCTTCCCTATTCCTTGAGATTACTCGGATTCGACCTTTCATTACCCCTTTGAAAAGCTATATAAGGAACTCTATGGTACATTGAAGGCATATGAGAGAATTGAGAGCAAACAAACTATAGTCCATTGTTGTCGGAGCTTGTGCTTGAGTCTGCATCCCTTTGTCCCCTGGAGCACTTTTGTGTTATTCCCAAGCTTTCCTTTTGCTTGTGAGCTTGCTATCGAGAGATGGAGGATTGAGGTGGTAGAGGCCCAAGTTGGGGATTCAGTTTCTCCGATTCACAGACGTGCCGATAGAGGTTGCATCCATTGTAATCTCTAATTTTAAATTAATAGAAATATCTTTTCCTGTCCAATAATGTATGTTTGAATGAATATTTTATCCATGGATGTTTTCAAATGCTTATACATTGTTGATTATATATGCTAGAATAGATCTAACACCAACATATATAGTATGCTTGTATTGTTTACTTGTTGTTGAGGAAGTAATCTATCAATTCAAGCTGAAGTTGGAAAGCTCAACGGGGATCTACTTCAACCATCTGGAATAAGGTACGAGGTCTGATCCTTTAGTGTTAGATATTTAATTTCTATTGCATATTGGAAAGGATTGATTTCTGGAGTCAAGTTGTCTGTTGTGGTACCCCAAGCCATAAGAATTTCTCTCCATAACAAACACCGAGGTCGAAGCTCCTTCATCTAGTACCGTTCAAAAGAATTTCTTTCCCACTAATTTCGTAATGATCTGAAAAGAAAGTTTTTGCGGTAATCTAGGTTTATAGTTCTCAACATTGAAGTGAATCAAGTTAGTGTTATCCAGGTCTACAGCTCCTAATGCAGTCAACAAGTTCTTGCGATGTGTAGGGAAACTTTGGAGTACTTCTAAGGTAGACATCGCATAAGGTTCCTAAGAGAGATCTTCAACCACAATATAGAATTGAGCAGCTTGGGGATTTTGATTAAAGACAGCCTTCCAAAGAGTACTCTTTGGTGGGCACAACATCATGTTGAGAGTAGGCTTCTCAATTGACAAGGGAATAGTAGACGAGGATTCTGGAGAACTAGTGGAGGGATATTTCCCTGAAGAAGATGGGTCTTCTTTCTTATCTGCAGGTTTATCATAATTCTGGCTTCAAATTTGTAGATGGATGGTATCTGAGGACATCATACGAATTTCCTCTAATGAACTAGAGTTACCCTGGTTTGACATGTGGTCTACCAGCTGTTGTTGAGAGGGGAAAGTATCCATAAGTACTGCAGGTGCGGGGTTAGACTTCAAAAAATCGTAGATTTCATCCCGACGGGGACACTCCTTAGAGAAGTGGTCACCACCACATAACAAACAAGGGTATTTAGCCTTCCTTTTCCCTGTGTTGTTGGAATTATGGGTTGGTTGCACGATCTCCTGCTGGTTTCCAGGTTTTTTATTTCGATTTTTACCTTTATTTTTATTGCTCGAGGTTTGAGTACTTTAAATAGAATTGACCTCAACGAAAACCTTAGGAGTTGAAGGAGTAGCAGGTTGGGTTTGCTTGGCAGGTTTCACTACGGATGGGGACTGGATTGAACCAACAATCCCGTAAACATGTACTTCTATTGATGGCTTGGCAGGGTTAGTGCTGGGGCAAGGAGCTTGACGAATCAGGTCATAAAGGGTCCCGGACTGGGAATAGAACAAGTCTAGGTACTGAGCCTGACTAATAGCCTACTCTTCAGTAACTGCACTACCCATAGCCACATCTCGGGCAATAGGAGGAAACAAGGACTTACTGCACCAATCAGCTAACAACTGATCTCGAATAGGGGCTTTAATAAGCCTTCTCCACCTTCTCCACTCATGAATATGATAAAAAATGTGGGTGGAGGTGTTCTGTCACAGAGAAGTTAAAAGATCAGTGCCCGTTTCATAACGAATAGGGAGTTGAAAGTGTGTAAGAAATACGGTTGCCAACGAGCCAAAATCCAAAAACGAGTGTTGTGGGAGTTCAATATACCACTTTGCAGCCGTACTAGTTAAAGTTCACTGAAAGAGTCGTAACCTGATGGAATCATACATGAGGGAGTTTGAGGAACACCACAAATGAAAAGTCATGACATGGTTCCACAGATCTTCACCCTGCTTCCCATCGAATTTTGGAATGTCCGATGGTAACTTTAGCAGAATGGGAGACCACGAGGGATTATATCAAATGGGATCATTAATCAACTTGGATAAATCAGGCAAGTCCAAATTTGGAAGGAAAGGTAACTGTCTATTGGGTTGCACATACTGGTAATATTGATAAGGCATGAAATTACCAGTAGGGCCATAGGTTGCTGTGAGGAAGAACTACCAGGAAATCCACCTGTGGGGGGTTGATTTCTGAAATTAGGACCACTAGGACCACCAGGGCCTCTGAGAGGAGGACCTATAGATCCGCTGAGACTACGAGAACCATCGGAACCACCAGGACCACCAGGACCACCAGGACCCCCAGGAGGCTGACCACCAGACCCTCCGAAACCTCCACGAGGTGGGAAGCCTTCAGAGCTACTGGAACCAGTAGGTGGAGGGCCAAGAGACCCTCCAGAGCCATAAGGAGGAAAGCCACTAGGTACCCCAGGACCAGCAGGACTGCTAGGACCAAGAGGAGGACCTCCAGGCCCTCTAGGACCATTAGGTCCCCCAGGGGGAGGACCTCCATAAGGTGGTCCTCCCGTACCTCCCATAGTATGTATGGGTATCCCTCCCATGGATGGCATGTAAGACCAGTTGGGTTACCCCCACGGCGTAAAATTGTTGCTAGGGAATGGAATTTCAGTAGGATCAGATGGATGATTACCTATAGGTATTTGATAACCATAACCACTAGAAGACTGAATGGCCATAGGTTGTGCCCCCAAGGGCTGGCCTAAACTAGATGGGGTATTTACCACATTAGTGTGGGTGGGAGGGACAAAAAATGTAGATGTTTCTATGTTAGAGGTCTGCTCTTGACTGGGTACAAATCCGGGATTAGATAATTTAGGTCATGTTGGGGGTTTCCCCATAGCATTCAAAGGTACTGAAGACACAAGAATTGAAGGTTGGGCCCCAGATGCAAAAGATCTAGGCGAATTTGGATCAGACATAACATAAGAGGTGAGAGTGGTGGAAATTTGACCTGGGCTGTGGGTTGTTAATGGACGATCTATAATTGGTTCAAGGGGTCTCATAGAATCGGCTAGTGAATGATATCCCAAAGGAAGGAATGTGGAACAAACTGGTGAAGAGCCTAGTATGTTGTCAATATGCTTTTCTACCTCTTGTGCACGGAGGATAGTGGCATGGTATTGCCTGCGTTCTTATTCACTTTTAGGAGAACTTACACAGGTGCCAAATGAGGCAATGGCCTGTCCGATGGGTGTCTCCAAAAAAGGAGCATTAGGACCAAAATCCGGATGGGTATCATCAACATGATCTTCTGCAGGAGGATGTAGCAATGAATCCTCATGGGAAGGCTTTTGGACCAAGGGAGGCAAGTGCGAAGAATATGGTACTCCACTTTCTGCCACCACATGATCTGCCACTTGGGAGGTGGTAGCATCTCGTCGGTCGATAGCTTCCATTGGATTTCCTGCTGAAATAGAAGTTAAATTGGGTGGCAAGCCTCATACTCTCCTTGACTGTCTTAACTTATCTAGCGTGTATAGTTCCTATCTTACCTAGGGTCTAAAAATCTAGAAAAAACACACCAAAAGACTTCCCTACTCAAACTATAGGTTAAAACAAGCAAACTTAAAATGACAGGAGGAGTTCAAAAGTCAGGTCTCTCACTAGGATTGTCAAGCCGGTGCCACTCGCAATATACCTCGAGGGTACGTTCGTAGTAATCTCCCTGAATGTTGTTTTCGGTGTATGGCTTTGAATAGGACGGCCAAAGGGCTTTGCTCAGATGGATAAGGTACCCTAGTGGGGTCTCCCGATATACTCAAGGTATGTGGGAGCTCGAATCGGTAGTAGTGTTGTCTAATGCATAACCATACACAAGGGGCCTTCCGATATACAATCGAGTACATGAAGTACCTTTCTATATACCTCAAGGGTACGTGAAAGGCTGTTCGATATACCGATGGTACGTGGAAGAACTACGTGAGTCCCGGAATGTAATGCTAACAAATAATGACATCTCCTACGTTTTACAACGCTCGAACACGTCTCTAACCTATCACTCAAGTTACTACATAAATTTTAACCTACAACTACCGTTGATTTTAACTTGTACAGTTAGGTGAATGCATGATGTTCTGACAAAAAAGTAAAACCATGCAGTATGCTTGTGCAAATATTCACTTTACCGTTCAATATGCCTACTTACGGGAGGGAAGAGAGTGTTTTTTCTTTTTGTTTCAAGACCAAAAATCATACCAATCAACAGTCATGAACATCAATTCAAAGACAAGCAAATACTTCTACAAACCAAATTCTTCTTTTCGAAAGTAAATGGGAAGGGTGAGAATCTCTTTTCCTAAAAGAACAACACCAAGCACACCTACATGCCAATGCATTCTAACTTTTCAAATTTCTTAAAAACATAAGCAAATCTAACTTAAAAATACCATTTTTTTTTAAATTTTGGTCAAGATAGTCCTATATGCACAAGAGACTAAAGATCGTAAAGGTCCTGAAAGCTTATGAATCCAATCTGAAAACCCGAATCCAATGCTCAAATATGATGTCCTAATCTCAAGAAAAACTTTTCTTTTTTGAAGGGAAGAAAAAGAAGTTTACTATGTAAGCAAGAAATGAAGTTTAGAAGCTAATCTAATGTTCTTCTTTCAGTACATGCAACGAAAAGAGAATTCAATGACCACCCTAACTTTCAGGGAACAAGAAATCCTTCTTTAAACACAACCAACGAGCAAGAAGCGGATGAACAATAAAAAAGACTAAACAAATTTTGAAATTACACTAAAAAATCAATCTTAAACCATCATAGTAGCAAGCCACACACATCAGATTCAATAACAAAATCCTGATAATATAACTGAAAGCAATCCAAATTTCAAATTTTTACAAAGAAAAATGAGGAAAAAGGGGTTTTGGACTAATGCCTACCTGGTACCGCGCTTTCTAGGTGTTGTAAGAGCGTTTCCAAAGTAGAACTGCTCTTCGCTAACCAGATATAGGCAGTGGCACCGCTTATTGCCTACCGTGTTCAGGCAGTGGCACCGCTCCTTGCACAAAGCATTCCCGTAGTTCCCTATAGATGGCCAAAACAATAAGAGAACAATGGATCAGATAAAAAATAGACTAGATCAAGATGGATACTATCGAATTGAATATGGTAACAGAGCATAAAAAATCAAAATAACAAAGATCTGAACAGATCTGGAAATTTCAAACTCAAATAATACAAATCAGAAAGTAGATCTGACTGTGAAGAGTTGAAGAAAACGGAGCCTAGATTCGGACAAGAGTTGCAAACTAAGGACGATCAGAACAATTGAATACAACTACTCCCCAGTGGAGACACCAGATTTGTTGATCGGAATATTTCACCTCCTGCGGACATCAAGGTGTTTCGCTGGTCTGAATGGTTCAGATCCAGAACAAATAGATCACAGAGGTTGATAAATCCCCCTAGATGCCGTAGATATTTGGAATACAAGGCCTTGATAGTTCACCTGTGTACCTGCAAAAGCGTTCAACACAAAACAGATCAAAGAAACCAGAATATGATCTACTAATCTATGCTAGTGACTAAGGAATCTAGCAATATATATCTGAAATCAAACATCAACACTATATATCGGACAGAAAATCAATTTGCATTAGAAACATGAAGAAGTTTACAACCAAGCCTTAGTGTTGACATGCATCTCCATGAAACCAGCTCTTCATCCCCAAAAGCTCTGACTCTAGCTCTCTATGCTCTCTCCAAATAATCTTGGGACAAGAATTAGTCTAACAGCATAACAATACCTTCAATGTTCTCTCTTCAACTATGGCTATGAGCTCATATATATAGGGCTTTAATGGATAGATATGGTTGAGAAATTAGTGGGTGAGGTGACCTCTAAGATCCTAGGATGAGGGATCTTGAGCTCAACCAACCCACAATAGTAGGGATAAGAGATATCTTGAGGCTTATCATCTAGGAGTCTTGAGAAGCTTCTCTCTTTACCATTTTACCCAGGGTATCGTGCTTTTCCTTCTGTGACAGAGCGGTTCTGGTAATAACTTCCTATGGACCAAGGGTGACAGGTGGTGGCACCGCTTGTGGACAACTGATGAAAAGCGGTGCGAATAGGGGTACCACTCCTGGATAAGGGAGCATGAGCGGTGTTGGGAATTTGTATGATAGACTGATAAGAAACCATTTAGTCTTCACTCCAGAAGCTAGGATTTCAGGGCAATAAGGTATCTCAAAGGTCTTATCACATGATGGTGACAGGGTTTTGGTATAACACTCCTTTTTTTCCTGTTACCGCAATAGGAACCTTTACTAAGTGGGGGGTGGAATTTATGACATGAAACCCAGTTTCCAATGGGGGGCATAAATAGATCATTGTTGTTGTTGACTACTTTAGTAAGTGGGAAGAGGCAATGCTTATTTTGAAAGTAGATCGTGAAATTGTAGCCTATTTTGTATTAAATCATATCATAGCTAGGTTTGGTATCCTGAAGCAGATTTTCACTAATCATGGAAGTCACTTTTAGAATAAAATGATTACCAAATTGGATACCATGTTGGATTTAAACAAGACCATTCATCTTCATTTTACCCACAGGAGAATGGACATGTAGAGGCCATGAACAAAACCTTGAAAACAATTCACTAATGGACAATAAATGCTAATGGATCTAATTGGAATATCATGCTTTATGCTTCACTTTGGGCATATCGAACCATTGTTAATACTGGCATAGGTTTGTTTCCTTTCCAACTTGTTCACGGGGTGGAAACAGCCATAACTATTGAATGGAAAATACCATCGTTAAAGCTAGCTATACATCTTCTACCTGATACTTCAACTTTAGAATAATGTTGTTGCATTGGGAACACTTAAATGAACAACATAGAGATTCCTTCAAAACAAACTAAGTACATAAGAAATGGGCGATCAGTCAATATGATAAGTCTATTAAACCAAGGGTCTTCTCCGAAGGTGACCTTGTATTAGTATATAAAGAAGAAAAAGAAGTTTTGGGTGTAGGAAAGTTTAATCGAAGTGGATTGGAACATATATAGTGTCTAAATTTATGAAAAAAGGTGATTATGATCCAGTGGATTTCGATGAAACAAGTTCTCAGAGCTTAGAAATGGGCTCTACCTTAAAAAGTATAATGCTTAATCTATATGTTTTTCTTGTATATAGTTGTACGGTTGTAAATTTTTCTCCTTATTCGTGTTTCTTATAAAATCCTGGTTGTGTTTCATATGTTCAACGAGTGATTCATAGGATTCGATGATGGAACTATCTGTCACACTCGTAATCTCGCTTCAGCTACTTGGTTTATATATTTTCTCATAGGTCAGCTAGTTTCTTCACGAGGTGCTTCTTTAGGATCGACTACTAACAACATGGTTGAATATAGAGTTGTTATTTAGTTTCTCTGAGATGCAGTTTCCCACCACATCTCATGTATTGAAGTTACACTTGACTCTCATTTAGTCTTCTCTCAACTATTGTGATTACCAGGTGAGGCATCCTTCTTTATTTCATCTATTTTTAAAAATTATATTACTTGAAAGACATTTTTCTTATATTACATATAAGAAAATTTCAAGACATCAAAATACTTTAACTGATGCATATGAAAATTATGTCCTCTACTGGCATTTGTATCATACATGATAAAAATAACCAATCATACATAAAAAAACACATGTAAATATGACCTGTCACATGTATATATGTATAAATAAGTCCAAAAATATATAAAACAAGTACAAGTTGACATATCCAATCAATAATACATATCAATATATACAAAACCGGGATCATAATCCCTCATGATGCAAATACTCCTAAGGAGAGGACAAAGTCTCATCTACCTCTACCACTACTTTTTGGTAACAAATAACACATCTAGATACTTTTCAGAGAAATATCAACCATGTAGGGGGAACTCCCACTACACAGTCTTGCATCTCTATAGGAATTCTATCCATCTAGATAGTAGGACTATCATGAGTAAAACAGGTAATTCTTCCTTCAAGTGTCATAAGCATGGCATCAAATCCACCTTCCTCTGTCGGTCGTACAAATAATCTAGGATTCCCATATGGTCATAATGGTCCAATATCTACATCAACCATTATGATTAGGATTATATTAACAAAATATATAGGTGTCCATATTTACAAACTAAAACTCATAAAAAATTAATACATCAAAAAACAAAACATACCAATCTCTCCCCATGCTTCTCTGAGAGAAAGCATGCATTTCAAAATCTTCATGAAAATATAAACCTGCATATGGAAACTAATCGATGGTAGGAACCTGTCGACTCCACCATTCCTAAAATTTGTCTTCAAAAGTAGCTCTAGTGTCTCCACCCCCTTTCCTCACCAAGACATCATCCCACCTGGTGAGTCTAAGATCATGAGGGTGGGAGAGTGGGAGGGTCACTCTTGAAATCAAACCTGAAATCCACTCAATGAAGAAATTATTGAGGATACTCGCATAACCAAAGTTTTTCTTCTTGACCGTCTTGGATTCAGTAACTTGCTTCGTCATGTTTACTACAAGACTGGTGCACCAATAAAAAATCACATTTCGCAAGCATTCTATACCAAGATGCATATAGTTGTGTGTAGCCAAATGTAATGTTTCCAAACCTGGAACCCATGTAATGGTAGTCATAATGAATTTTAGTGGAAACATTGCAATTTGTGCAATTGCAATCTGACTTCTTAAATTTTGTGCTCTTGTCATGCTATAGGTGTTGACATAGTCTTGAATGGCCAAATCCCCCATCCCATGGACCAAGCATTTTAATTTTACAACTACTCTACGATGTGATAAATCGGTAATAATATATATATCCTCCATGATGATCTCTATAAGTTCACCTTGAAGACCAAATACACCCTGTTCGGGATCCCAATACCTTACCAATGTCTACAAGACTCTTGGTTAAGCCCACGTGTTCGTCATGCAGAAAAAATTCAATAATCCACACTGGCGTAGCACATTTAGATTCAATATATCACACATTGATTCCCTATGCATCTCCTCATGTTCCCTTTCTCACCATATAATTTCCATATCTTCAAATTTACACTTATTTTGATCAAAATTCATAATTTTGTTTTTGAACTGTGGAAAATGTGGGTGAACTTCACTGCAACTCATGTGCCACACATGGGTGAACACTTGTCCACTAGTATTTATTCTATGAACATGTGAGTCCACAATTCCCTACCTTTGTGTAAGAATTTTCACAATTATAACCTCTTTAAAACACCAAAAAATTATCTAAAATAAAAGAAAAATGGTGTGAAAATGAAGTTTAGAGAGACATTGAGGACCTGCAATTCACGGTTTTGAAAACTTTCCACTATTTTTATCATGATCAGTAGTTCAATATCTAGGCCTTTTTTTCTCCAATCTAAGGTAAATTCACAAATAACTTAGTCTTTCACCTTTTGTTATGTTTGTGCTAAATGTTTTTGAAATATTTACCTCATTGTGTATAGTTTCTATCACATTTTTTTATAATGACTAATGTAATTGGTTTTTTCCTAGGTCATGTTGGTAAAACGATTTTCCAATTCGATTCACATCTATGGACACAACACTATATATTATATCTCGACATATAGGATAGGACATCATCATCTTGAATAATGTATTTATAGTTTACTCCATCTTTTGCCATAGGACCCATTTTTTTTGCATGGATTGCGACTTTAAACCTATTTATTCTCTTCAACTGTCATTTTTCTTCCATGGATTAGAGCTTATCTTACATGGATCACCCTGGTTAAAAACCTTGTTGTTATCATGGTTCCCATGCTACAGGTTTCTAGGTCTCGACAACCTTGTTTATTATCTTATATGTGAAAAAAAAAGATTCATACTCATTTCTTTTTCTGAATACCTTTCATATCAGTCTCCCATCATACGAAGTTACCTTTAAGCTCTTGTCAGACTCCTTAAATATGGAAATATTGTTGAGTTATCATGTTCCTTTAAACTCGTTAAAGGAACATCCACATTAGTATAAGTTTAACCCTTTTCTGAACTATGCTGATTACTTACGAAAAAATAATACTCTAGTTCATTGTGTCTACAAGAGTATTCCCAGGTACAAGTTTATCTCTTTTTCGGGCCTCGGAGACTAAATTTAGGCAAAATAACCCTATCTGAGCTAACTTTTTTTTGTGCTCTAGTTTAAGAGATGAAAAATATTATGAGTGTTTTTCATGCTATTTTCATGTTCGCTAAAAATTTAAGACAAATCGATTGAGTTTATTGTTTGTTTCCCCATACTCTCAAATCAATGGAACAACATGAGTGATATTGCTTTTCCTTCACACTTGTTAAACTAAATATTTATGCTCGTTATTGAAGGAGCATCAATATAGTTATAGTTTAACCCTTTTTCCGACCTCATCGACTAACTACGAAACATGAATACCTTAGTTCTCCTTAATTAAGAGAGTTCTCCTCTGGATTGTTTTATACTTTTTTTCTAACTTTGGAGACTAAATTTGTTAGTGATTGAGAAAAATATGAAGAAACTTTAACTTTAAAAATTTAATCCACAACTATAGTGCAGATAGGTCTTATATATAATCCAAAGACATAAATAAATCAAACCATGTAACAAAGGATATACCCTGGGAAAACCCTCCCCTGATTCGAAGAATAAAAAACCTAGCAAACAATCTTATAGTGTGATTTATAATTGACAGAGAATGATTAAAACACAGTAGAATATTTCCTTTCACTAAGAGAACTAGAGAGTAGAGATCAAATGGAACATTGTGATGATCTTTGCAAGTGCATACCACTTTAATAACAAGTCAAATTGGGTAATACAAGAAAGGTAGCTAATATTGCATGCTTTGGTAAGTAGTTAAGACTGAGAATACTGCTTTATCTTCAAGCATGTACCCTCAATGACTTTTTGTCAGGTTGGAAGTCCATAATTATTTCCCACAAAGACGATATTTTCCCTCCATCAATTCATCGACTTTAACTGTCTCTAACTGAGTTGTTAACTCAATGAATTGAACTTAATTGAATGGAACTTCATGCAATTGAATGGAACTACATGCAACTGAATGTAACTGAACATAACTGAATGCAACTAAATAAAACTGAATGTAATTGAACATAATTGATTGTAACTTAACAAAACAGAATGTAACTGAACATAACTAAATGTAGCATGCAAATTAATGAAACTACATGCAACTGAATGTAACTGAACATAACTGAATTCAACTAAATAAAACTAAATGTAATTGAACATAATTGAATGTAACTGAACATAACTAAATGTAACTAGCGTTTCTCCATAAGTGTCATATTCAACAATCACTTGCATAAATTAAGGAGTTTATTTCTTAATTAACTAAACTTGTTTTATCACAACTAAGACTTGGCTGATGTCTTATCAATTTGATTTCACTTGGTGGCATGCATGGGTAATTCGAATTCTCTCTCTATCTTTGCGCTCATATTAATTTTTCTCTGCATGGTCCATATTTATTTTCATTAATTCTATATCAAATCATACTCATAATAATTGTTTTGAACCTATGAGCATATGTATTACCCCAGGTCATAACATGCTAAAGTAAATCACTCTAGAGGTAGCTAATCCCTAAAGGAGACTTGTACCACCTGTTGACCATGACTAGCCATACATCACATAGTATATCCTTGAGACGTAATACAAGATAATTCATGTGAACTTGATCCACCATAAGATCCAGACTTGATACAACACAAGTTTCATACCTTAACATAAGGTCATATCTTAACCATAAGATTCTAGTACATGGCATATCACTTGAATATGACAATGTCATATGAACTTATTACAATATAGGTTCTGGACTTGATACAACACAAGTATCAGAACTTAATACACCATAAGGTCAAGGAGAATATCTGAACCCAATTACAACATAGATTCCATACTCGACTATAAGGCAAGTCTCGGACATTAATACAACATAAGGTCATGCAGAATAACTCTCTCTTAGCAAGGGAGACATTCTTTGCTGTACTCTCAACACTCTCTCTCAGCAAGGGAGACATTCTTTGCCATACCAAGATTATCTCGAAAGTGTTTAAAATTCGTCATAGATATAGGCTTGTCACAAAATTGCAATCTTCTCATCAGTACCTTTGTACTGGAATTCATTTTACATGACCATGAATTCAATGAAATAAAACTTCATCTCAATGTGTTTTTATCATAACACACATACAGGGTTTTCAAGAAATATTGACTATTAATACCTAATGAATGTAGGCTCAAGTATTTCACCCTATTAGGTAGTTTCCCAAGCTACACTAATCCTCAATATGTAGTACTATCTGCAAAAACACATTTTGCTTCTATAGTAATCTCAGACATACATCTTGCTTCTGTAGTACTAGCATCAAATTACATCGCTTATCTTAGGATAAACAATTATAGCTTGATAACGCGATCATATAATAGGTCTGCCATGTATCCAATACAATAAATATCATATTATAATGTACCTCAAGGGTACTCAAACATATGCTTAGCAGTAAGCATAAAATACAACATCTCTTCTCAAAGACCAACCAACTACTTACACAAAGTAGCATCATTTGGATCCAATCCAAAATAAATTTTATCTAAACTAGAGACCATGGATTGTAAATCCATTGCATACAATATGATACAACAATAAATATCCTATTCTAATTTACCTCAATGTTACTCAAACATATTCTTAGTAGTAAGCATAATATACAATAACTCTTCTTAAAGACCAACCATCTACTTACACAAAGTAGCATCATTTGGATCCAATCTAGAATAAATTTTCTCTAAAGTAGAGACCATAGATTTAAATCCATTGCATACAATATTATACAAAAAATATGTAATAACATGCATAAATAAATACTTATCTTTTCGTTCACTCTTCAATATTTGTTGACGTTTTGAATCTTTCGCTATCTGGGGAAGTTCTTTGTGAACTTGCCATTCTCTGTGATGTTCTCCAAGTCATGATCACTTTCTAAGTGATCCTTCTCTTTATATTTGAGAACCCTAATTGCATCTCTGAGAGTTTTAACTTTTCTATGAAAGTCCATACTATAACTCTTCTTGAGTATCAATAGTCTCTGAGACTTTGACCATGTCTCTGCTCATGTGGATTCTCTCCACAAGATATCACAACCCATGGATTCCTATGTCATGTACCATGACTAACTGATTGGGAATTTATTTTTTATTGCCTATGAAGACACATCAATACTCCCTCTTCAACTAGATGAGTTCTTACGTACTATACCAAGCTTGTCCCAGACATAGGATTCGTAATAATGTTAGCAATGTTGCTCATTTGTGGATATGTACCATCTATCGAATATAACTAACTAGAACCCTCAAAATATTACTTATTTTCAATATGATCAATCTAGAGAAACACATGTGATCTTCATCAATCACTATACAAGTCATATTTCATATATCTTTGAAACTCTATTTTACTGATCAAGACATATCTAAGTCCACATACACTTGTACCAAGTAGGTACCACAACACATGTTTGGTACATGTCTATGTACAAACTACAAAGCAAATAACATATCCTGAGACCTGTGACTTACCAAATACATATCAACTCACCCGAGATCCTCCAAACATGAAATAAGAATTATAAAATTTCATATTTACTTTCATATGTGTGGCCATGGATTTGTAGTCCATCATCTTGAAACTCTTCAGGATCTTTTACTGCACATTTTCCTTAACTAAGGAACATCTTTGTCTAGTGACTTCCACACCGCTAATCATAAGAATCATAACAAGATTCTTGAATATAGTTCTGATTTTCTTTTTGAATATGAGCATCATGGACATACCCTTTTTATAGGAGGTACATCAATCAGTTACACTGGTTCTTCAAGAGCTAGCGATACTAGCAATTCCCTCTCACCATGTAAATATGAGAATCATGATCTAGGTCCTCCATCATGCAGAGTTATGTTGATCTATACATGAATATATTCTTTGACACATGAATATAAATAAGATAGAATACCTTCAAGAGTCTTCACATCTATCATAATAGGATTAATCCTTCTATTCTATCTACTTTCTAAGAGACAGAGGAGCCTCCCAAACTATTTTCTTTCAGGCTCACCCATCTGAATGACTCTACATTCATGTCCTTATTTAATTTTATGTAAGGTCATTTCAATACAAGAAAAAATATTCTAATGGTTATAACCATTTCATACTCATGAATTTTATTAACATGAAATACTCTCAATATACTGATAATGATTTACATAGTTATGTATAATTATTGACCAACTGGTTCAACATAACCCATTATAATATTATATAGATATGCATCTGTATATCAGTCCTATATCAGTCCAAAAAAACTATTTTATAAAAGAAATATACAACCCCATGTTCACATCTCATTAGGTAAGCATGAAGCCCTCTATATAGCCAACTATGTAGTCTTATGCTCATAGTTTATGAAACAATCATGCTGTACTAAATTTCATGTCTTATGGATGATGTTTTCAAACCTGTATCATTCCTATATGAGTATATATCAGTCTTACATAAGTATTATATCAGTACTATATCATGTCTCAAAATTTGGACTCATGAGATTGATAACATACTAATAAAGAATGATAAAACAATGCATATGCTAAACACAATTCCAAGTCTAGGAATACAAATCTATATGACAGTCATGAAACATAAAAAAAATTAGATCTGATTTATAAAAGAAAAAAAATAAGTTACTCATCTATATTGTTTGTTTGGGATCCCTCTTGATTTATGCATCGTTGCGGAGATAGGCGGAGTCCTTCTTTATTCACTGCAACTTTAAACACTGACAAATAAAAAAATTAATGCATGTAGTAGAAAGTGTGTATCTGCATGGGAATAAGGATCCAATGAAACCAAGAGAGAATTCTATTCTTCACTAAAGGAAATATTCCTTTTGGTCATCCTTTTCCTTGGATGATTTCTCTTGAGAAGGTTCACCTCCTACAGCGGTCGAGGCATGAATTCTTCCTTCTTTTCTTTTCCTTCTATTTAAATCCTGTATGAAGTGACCTACCTTTTTTACAATAGAAACATATTAGATTTTATTTGTCCATACCTTTATTGATCTCTTTCTTCTTTGTACAGAAAGTATTATTGGTAGAAAAGGGTTTTCTTTATTTCTTGGTTCTTTCCATGAGGGAAATATTATCCTCCTTAGTGCTCACCATCTTGTTCTAGATGCCCCCTTCTTTTTGGATGCAATCATGCCAAAGTATTTTGAAATTGGGTTTCTCTTCTCTTTCGTTTACCGCAGTAATGAAGGTCTCCCATGAGGATGGGAGTCCGTTGATGGCAGTTTGTAGAATATCATCCTCATCCTTCTCTACATCAGTTCTTACTAGTTGATCCTTCACTTGTGAAATATTGTGAAGAATGATGCCACAGTCTCATCCTTCTTCATATTCATGTTGTGCAAATTGTTCTTCAAAGCCATCTTTTGAGTAGGGGCCTTCTTCTCATAAATATTTGTGAGTGTGTAAAAAACAATCCTTTGGTGTCTTCAATGGTGTGATCACCAACATGAATTTTTCCTTCATAGATTCATATATGATCACTTTTTCTTTTGCTTGATTCTTCTTGTAATTTGTTCTTCCTGCATTTGTAGTGAGCTCTTCGATCATGACGACCACAAAAGAATCAAGATCATGCTCTTCAAGAATATTGATCACCCTCACCTTCCATGTATTAAAGTTGGGTGTTCCTTTGAGTCGATCTTCAGGTCAAACGGATATTGATGCCATTTATTCTAGACCTTAGTCAATGCTTCAATATCTATGGAGGATGTTACATCGAAATATTGTCCTATTGATACATGTGTCAACCCTTTGCCTAATCCATAAATTTACCTCTGCTAAAGTGGATTGATATTGAGGTTGTTTATGCCTTTTTTCCCTCTTTAGGAAGGCCATCACTCTTTCCCTTCATTATAGAAGCATCGATGATTCCATTGATCCTAAATAAAGGTGCGTCGATGCTCTTTCCCTTCATGCTAGAAGCACCGACGGTGCTCTTTCCCTTCCTGCTAAGTGTGCCGATGGTGTTTTGAGGGAAAAAAATGAAGCTTCGAGACCCTTCTCGAAGGTGGATGAGGTGGAGGATTATCCCCATCATCTAGGTGATGTGGCATTTGGTTCCTAACCTATGGGGAAGATCAAAATTTACGACCGGAAGATCAAAAGAAGGTACAATTCGACTTCCACGCTGAGAAACAAAATTTATTCAACGCAAGAAACATATTAAATAGAAACACTGGTAAGTTTCCTATCTATGGAATACCACCTACGTTTTATTTAACAACGAACTCGGAACAATCATGGAAGGTCGATACATTGCAATTTTTTTTGGCAAGCTGTCTATCCCTAGGAAGAGATCGTGATGCATTAGCAAAAATAACGAAATTGTTGTATCGACAGGAAAAAAGGATGACAAGACCATGCTTTCAATTCTTTGCATAAGAAGAAAATGGGAAAGGAAATGAAGATGAATGTCCAGATCAGTGACTATGACTGGATTCAGTTATCCTATATCTTGAACTTGATGTAAATATGTTGATGAAGAAAACATGGGAGAGGATGGGGAAACCACAGTTGGTTTGGCCTCTGGTACAACTGCGATAGAGAACAAGGCCAACGTATCTCCAATCGGTGGAGTAACCCATATCATTATTGAAGTAGAAGGGTTAAAGACATACATAGGTTTTGACGTCATTGAGATAGTCGACGAAAGAAAATCCTATCCTGCATTGGTGGGAATCAACTGGGAAAATGACAACTTGGCTGTTATCAACTTCAAGAAAATAGTGATGACGTTTGAGAATCGGGACATGCACGTCATTTCCCCCTTGGATCCCTCTCAAGGTCGAAGATATATTGAATCGATGAAAGAAAAAGTTGTGGGAGGATGGGATCATTCCTATAATGTTTCTAAATACTACATCAATGACACCGCAGATGGAGAGATAGGATGGTAAAGTACTAGCTATGCATCATCAGACTCTAATGATGCACTAGAGAATTCATGAAACCGATTACATGAAGTATCAAACAGAAAATACGGACGAGTCACTGAGTCAATACATTGGTTCGCAATAGAAGTGATTCAACTACCGACATATGAAGCACTACCTAACTTGGATGGGTTTATCGATGAATTTGAAGATAAATTATCAGATACCTAGCCATTATTGGCGTTGGACGAAGCACTGAAGGCCACTCCAGCAAGATGGTGGGATACACATAAGAGCTCGATAGGTGAATGGAAGATATGTTGCAGACTAATGGAAGTTCGATTTGGGGAAGTAGAAAACTACCAAGGAAATGAATATGATGGAAGAACAAATCCCCACATTCATCTAGCCGCCTGCCAAATTGCATGAATATCAAAGCTGAAACAAGAATGGGTACATGCATTTTCCCATACGTTAGACGAAGTACCACGAAGATGGTATGTATCGGACGAAATGAGAAGGGAAATTACATAATGGGAAGAATCGACTATCTACTTCAGTCATAATTTCAACTTTTCAAACGATGATCAAATCATACATAACACACTCTAGCACATTCACAATATTGTGTTGGAAATAGTTCCAGTGGAATTGTCGACAGAAGCCCAAGGAACACCAATAGTGCATGCCATGATGAAGTGCTATAATATAACATGGGATCCACATGATGAGGATGATCCGAGAGCGATCAACATTCCAGAATTAGAAGGAAGTCGCAATATTATCACACAAAAAATGACATCTATGAAAATCACATGACCACTTGAGAGAAAAAAAGTCAATATTGGGACAACAGAGGAACCAAAATTCACTAACATTGGGGACTACTAGGATGGGACAACCATGGAAAAAATTAATGACCTATTGCATGAAGTCCAGGATTTATTTCCAATGAAATTATTTGAGATGAAGGGGATTTTAGGTGAGTTGGGCGAGATGAAAATCCATGTGAAGCCATATGCACGACCAATGAAGCAACGACTGTATAGATTGAACCCATGATATAAAGAGCGCATAAAAATAGAATTAGATAGAATGTTGGACGTTGGAATTATTGAAACTATTGATAAATCAGAATGGATCAGTCCAATGGTTGTTCAAGACAAAAAGATAGGAGAAATACAAATATGGGCCAACTTAAGGAAGTTGAATGATGCAAGTCTTCATAACCCATTCCCAACACCAATCATTGACGAAGTATTGGAAGAAGTCAGAGGACAAGAGATCCATACATTCATGGAGGTATTTTCAGGCTATCACCAGATAAGAATCGTGAAGGAGGGTATGCACAAGACCACTTTCATCACAGAGTGGGGCTGCTTTTAGTACACAGTGATGTCATTTGGTATAAAAAATGCACCTGCAATTTTCTCGGGGGTAGTTGTCGTTGCGTTTAAGAACTTATGTAACACCCCATTTTTGATCCCTTGGTATTTAATTGTACATGATGTAAATATTGTACTTGAATCATGGCAAGGAGCTCAACGCCAAGGCCCTTCCAGTGATTGATGTTTTGTGGATAGGTGATCAAGGTTGATACCTATGGTTTTTTTGCAAAGTCAAGAATTGTAGATATATCTTGATATATCATGTAAATGCACAAATTAATATAAAACCACAACTAGCTATGGGACTGCAAATGTTAAAGAGATGGGTGGCATGATTCCACAAGTGATAGGGTGGGGATTTTGTCAAATTCCTGAGCCAATAGGGTATTTCCATATGTCAATGTGGAAAGCCATGAACCCTCATCCACTTTTATCCTCTGTCCTCAATCATCAATTTCTTCCAGAAGTTGGTTGAGGCAGTTAATGCCTTGGGATAAGCAAGGCATGACAGTCTGATGGCTTGACTGAGAAATCCTGCAAGTATGCAGGTTTACAGCTTGGGAGGCCACGTTATTTCTTCTGCAGCAAGTAAACCCACATGGCAACATGTGACCATCCTCTCATCCCTAAGTCATGGTGGGAGTTGGGGAATCCTGCGGGAAAAGGGGAAAAGATTCGTTCTCTGTTCATGTGCACGGTGCGTTCACCTGTGTTGCAAAACCATGGTTTTGTCTGTGATTGTCCATCATTGATCCCACTATCATGTTGGTTCACTTCCTGGAGATGCGGAACCAGTTATCCACAAGTATTTTCCTTTGTCGAGCAAAGGAGTAGGGGTTCGTGGTTCAGATAGTTTGATTTCACTCTCCTAAGTCACAGAAGGAATTTTTGTAGAGGGTCTCTGTTACAAAGTGAGTGAGCATGTTTTGATGGTATATAGCATGGTTTTTCTACTATCCTGAGTCATGAAACTGTAATTATGCAGTGGTTATCTGAGTGACATTATATGTAGGATAACCTTGGTTTCTTTGTGTTACAGAGTGAAACTTGTCTGGTTGTGCTTCCTTTGATGATTTTTGTAATGTCCCCGGTTTCGACCCCGTTTGCATGATGTATATATTGTAATTAATCGTGGTGAGGAGCTCAAGGCAAAAGCCCCACCATCGATTTGGTTGTGTATGTTTCGGCAATGGGGATAATTGCCGATGGTATGTTGTGCTATCCGGCACATTTTAATATGGCATCATGTAAACACGCACATCAATTAAAATAAACCACAACCAGCTACGGCAGTGCAACGTTGAATGAAAAGGGCATGGTTCCAAACGATAAGGGGTGGGGGATGTCAAACCTTGGTTATGGGAAAAACCCATGTTTTGCCACCTTTGTTTGTTTGTCACCTTGTTGATTTTCCATCTTCCCTTGTCAACCTCTTTAATGTTTTGTTGGGAAGCTGAGGAGTAATGGCTGCTGGTGGTTGAGGCAGTTAATGCCTTTGGGAGTGGGGTGGCAGGACTGTCAGTCCTTTTCCCACCTACCCACTCCACCCACGTCTGTCCATTCTTCTCCCTCACGCACTCATCCCTGGTCAGTTCACTCTACCATGATTTTGGTCTGTTGGCTCCCCACGCATAGGCTCTGGCGATTTTGGTCTCACGCAGGCATTTTATTCCTCCTCACGAGTTGCTAAACGCTCAGGCACTTGCAATTCGCGTCCTCCCGACTGCTGTGCACTCTCACGCAGAGAATTTCCCTCCCGTTTCTCATTTTCACGCACAGGAATTTCCTGGGTTTTTACCCACGTCGTTTTCCTCTGCGGATTGGTGAATGGACTAGCTGAATCCTTTCCTCACGGGCTGAAGGTGGGGTTCCGCATTATTTTTCCTCACGCACAGGTCAGGAAACTGTGAATTCGTCTGCATTATGGTCCACATACGTTTTCCTAGCAGCTTTGGTTGTGCAAAATGGGTCGTTGCACACTGGTAATGTGTATGCTAATGCGTTTTGTTGGCTGTGGTGTCCAACTGCGTTTCGGGCCACTGGGTATTTGGGGTGAGCTGTTGATTATCCATTGTGGTCTGTGTTGAGTTCCCATGGCTATGCTGGGAGTGCTGTTGATTATCCGTTGTGGTCTGTGATTTGTGTTATTGTTCATTGTGTGTTTGGGCGGTTGAAGTACCCTGATTTGGGTTGCAGCTGAGTTGTTTTGGCCACGTTAGGGCCAAAGCCAACTCTGAGTTGCCTTATAGGCTTGAGCTGTGTCTCACCTTTCATTTGGGGATCATTCCCGGTTGTTTTCTCCTTCACAGGGATGTGAAGGGATTGTTTTGCTGCTGGTATGCAGTGGTTGTCCCCTTGGGATGTGCTGGCTTGGCTTGTCTGTTGAAAGCCTATGAAACCTAGCTATGTTGGTTTGTTGTTTATGTCCCCTAGGCTATGTGTAAGCCTATAATTGACCCTTATCCTTGAGGGATCATGCCTAGCTCGGGGGTGGCAGTGTGTTGAGAGATTGATGAGCACGCTGGCCTATGGTTGGGTGGAACGTTGCAGCGACGTAGCTGGTTGCGGGTGAGTTCTTCACCAAAAGATAAGTGCTGCTATTACTTCACCTCTGCAATTTATATACTGTATTATGTGAAATGATGAACATGCTCAATGCTGGAAATGTTTATGTATGTTTGCTTCCACTGTATGAATAAAGACTATGCACCTATGTATGCTTTTAAGTTTTAATTTAGCATTTGATTTCTGTCAATGTTCATGGGGTGATTTGCCCGGTCTGTATGTTGATGTTCGTCGCGTCCTCTTCGCTAGTTGAGGGACGAGGACGTGACAGAGTGGTATCAGAGCTCTGAGTTGTAGCAATGGGCCTCTATGGGCCAAGAAGGTGCAGTGACAGAAGGTAGAATTACCCTCTATGTCCAGCAGAACAGCCGTGAGCAACGAATTCAGAAAAATCGCTTAAGTGTGAGCAGTCAGACCACTGGAGGAAGTGGAATTTCTCCATTGCAGAGGGACTGGAAAAGTTGACGTCCATCGTTGCGGATGAATGGGTGAAGTTTCTCGTCCGACCGTTGTGGAAAGGTTCATGGAGCTAACCTCCGCCGTTGCGGAAGAATTCCGAAAGTGCCGCCGTTGCAGACGGCGGAGCGATTCCGCATCCGACTCGAGATTCGTCCGATCGCCGACACCGTAGAAAGATTTAAAATTTGGCTAAGTATGGAACGGTTGGGCCATTGGAGGAATTGAACTTCCGCCGTTGTGGACGGCGAAGCAATCCTGCATCCGATGCGAGAGTTGTCCGACGTCCGATGTTCCGAGAGTTCGCCAACGTCCGACGTAAGTGCAAAGCGGAAGAGCCGACGAAGTGGGCGTTCGCCGTTGCGGGCGAACTGATGAAGTTTCCATCCACCGTTGTGGAAGCCCAAATGGTTAAGTCTTTTGATGGGAGATTCCCCCGATCACCGACATGTCAAAAAGGGTTAAGGCTCAAAGATAGTTCGCCAATCGGAAGAGTTGATGAAGTAGACGTCCGCCGTTGCGGAAGCTAAAGACATCCGACTTTCGATTCAAGAGTCAGCCGACGTCCGACATGAAGGTCGTTCTCTGTGAGTGCCGATCAGAAGAAGTAAAGGTCTGGCAAGCCGCCGTTGCTGAAGGGTTGAAACTCCCGGAGAGCCGCCGTTGCGGAAGGTTAGAGCTTCCAGGGAGCCGACGTTGTGGAAGGTTGGAGCTTCCAAGGAGCCGATTCAGCGGACAGGATAAGGCTTCTGAAGAGCCGATTCTGCAGCTGCGAGATCCGTTTGGGAGCCGATTCAGTGGATGAGATGATGGTTCCGACAGCCGATCAAAGAGTCATCCGACACCCGATTTGCACAGGGAAAATTTTGAGTTTTTCTATGAGATTTCTCAGCCGATTTCAGCTGTTTCTTAGTGAAATTTTGAGGATTTTCAGGGGTTGAAAATGGCTGCCCTCGACCCGCCCTGCAGTGGTGCAGGGAAGCCACAAGGGGGCAAGCCCCCTTGACCCCCGTCGTCCCTTGAGACAGTCGTTCTTGTGAGAAGGAAAATCCGGTGTTTTGGGCAAGAGTTCGAATCAGAGGGATTTCACAAAGGATAAAAGGGATGCCGAAAATGCAGCTGTCAAAATGGCTCTGAGATCATTAGAAGAATGTGAAAATTCTACTTTGCAGTAGTGTAATGAAAGTGCCGAGATTAGTGAAAGTCTTCATTCTTGGAAGTGGTGTGGTTTTCACATCCGAGGTGGGAATGATGCATGTGAATAGGCATTGGAAAGCTTATCCAGCAAGGAGCAAGGATAAGTGACCAGAATCTGAGCATGAAGCAGCAAGTGCTAATGATGATCGCTGTCATCAAATGGAAAAATATGGACAGTTGCATGCCCAGGGGCAGCAAGGACTGTGAAGTCAATCAGCTGCTGTGTGGAAAAGGAATTCCACGAGAAGATGAGGGGTTTGAAAGGGAAGTTTTCATTAGACCCTATCTTGCTGATTATAACTACATTTCCTGAGTTTATGCTTGAAATGCATGAGGATATGTATTGCATGCATAGGATATTGTATGATTGGTAAGAATATTGGAATGTATATATGTATAATGAACCACTGATGATAATCATTGTTTTGATGTTGGCATTAGTGGACAAACCAACGATGACATGGACCCGGATGAATATGTTGCTGATGCTGATGAATGAGACCAGCAACCCTCTGGAGAAGGGATAAGGCAACAAGTCCATGACAATAGTTGGTGAGCAAATGCTGCAATATCCTGCAAAGGACCAACTAAATTGGTCATAGAAAGGGTGTAAGTAAGACCCCTGCAGGTAAGAGTTGCTTATGACAAATTCCATGGATTGGTCCAGGTAAGAGACCTCATACCATGTGAATATTGGAATGTAGAAAGGTGTCATGCCTATACATGTTAATGACATTGATTGTAGTAATGCATCCTATATGAGGTAGTCATGGTTAGGCCATGGTATGGTTGAATGCATAGTATCCCTGAATCAATGCAAGGTAGCGTTGAATGGACATGCATTAGAAGATTTTGTGAACCTTGTAGTTATGCCATGGATGTATGCATATGAAGGGTGTGAGTGACTGATTACATAAGTGTAGGTGCACTGTTGTGATGCATGGCATGAATGCATTGAGATGAATGCATGTGGTATTCGGACTAACTAAGGACTGAAATGATGAATTAATGATAATTCTGGAACTGTTTCGAAGGCTGTTATGAATGCAGGATAGTCATGATCAATTGGCTGCCAGAAATGCTCTATTGAAGAGCAAGGTGGTATGAATGATACGCTTGTGAAGTAAGGAGTATCTAACCACTTCATTTAAATTGCATGAATGGTGTGACTATGCCCTACAATGTTAGTATGATGATGATTGCATGAAGTAAATGAGCTTTGAGAACACTGATGTGACTAACCTCTGAAGTATTTGAATTTTATAAATTCTTGAAATGCTCTAGTGATGGTTGTATCAATGAGATAGTATATGCATCCATACTTACCAAGTGTTTGGTTGATTGAAGCTCATGTTTCAGGTAGATTATTTTGAGAATGGCATTGAGAGGTAAGACCCTAACCAATGCCAGAATCTACCATGTTAAAGAGCTTGTTAAATTTGAATTGTGAATTTCAAATATTGCTGACAACTACTGGTCACTATTGGCTTGCATAAGCTTGTGTTTGGATGTTTGAAGCTTATGTTTCAGGTAGATTATTCAAGCACGACATTGAGAGGTAAGATCCTGACCAATGCCTGAATCTACCATATGATATGCATAATAGGTTGTTAGGATTCGAATTGTGAATTTCGGATTTGAGAAATTGCTGACAACCACTAGCCATTGTTGGCTTGCATAAGCTCGTGTTTGGATGTTTGAAGCTTATGTTTCAGGTAGATTATTCGAGCATGGCAGTGAGAGGTAAGACCCTGACCGATGCCAAAATCTACCATTTATGAGAAAAAGTCTCATGGCTGTGAAAATTAGTTGGTACGGGTTGTTAAATTCGAATTGTGGATTTCGGATTCAAGAGGTACTAACGGCTACTAATCATAGTTGGCTTGTGTGAGATTGTGTCAGGAGGGACACATGGTAAGTGGGTATTCATGTTATGATAGTAAGCATAAAAGTATAATGGGCATAGTAGTGCTGCTTACAAGAAACCCACAATTGAGCAAGTCAATTTATGTAGTAGATAGAATCACAAATTCTTATTGAATTCGATTGCTAATGTCATTGCTTGGGTACGGAACGATCAATTTGGATTGTAGTATCAGGTAATGACTGACTGTTTGGCTATTTGATGAATGTGTCAGGAGTACACACTGCAGGAAGATATTGTGTGATGACCTGCAAGAGCCAAGCTTCATGGGAAGGTTTTCCCTTATCTTGGAAATGGGGTTCGGGTGAAACTCCGTTAGACATTTTGAAAATGTCTCATCTGCACTGCATGTTTGGTGATAACATGAGTGAGATGGTTTGGATTATGTCAGTGAGACGTGTGTGGATATGCAACGTAAACAAGAAACAGGGATGGGGCCTTGGTTTGCTTAAACTTGGTGATTGGAAACCACACAGACAGAGCTAGAGGGCTGGCTTTCTTCTCCACAACCCCGGGATAGCACTAGAAGGGAATACAGGGCCTGAGGGACTGTGTAGCAGAGAAGGGACTGATTCCTTGTGCTGGTTGTGTGTGTGGGTGTTATAGAAGTCAGGCTAGTTCTAGTGTAGGTGTTCCTAGCTCTACAGCGAGCTCACCAGGTTAGCATTCAGTTTTTCCCAACTCCTTGATGGTGCCTAACAGATCTAAAGACATACTGCGACGGAAAATGGATAAGTGTTCTGTAACCCTTGCTATGAATATGCATGTTTAATTATTAAATTCCATATTCAGAACATGTTTTGATTTATTTCCATGACGACCGATTGCTTGAGTATGCATAGGGCCTACATGGCACACACTGGAA
>LPNX010286211.1:503891-554756 GCA_001517045.1 Pseudotsuga menziesii | reverse complement strand
AGCCAATTAAAATCAATGCTTAATTAAAATGAACTACACTATTTTATTTGATAGGGTTCACCAATAAGATTAGGTTTTAGGGTCTTGGAATAGTTCATTATGAGTAAATTCTCCAAGACCACTAAACAACAACATGTATGTGTCTGTCTAGGTGAGTGTGTGAAATGCCTTGGTATAACTAGTGTTTCTCAGAATTGTCCTCTCAAAAGGGAGTTAAGCACGAGGCAGTGTAAGCGGTTATTGATTGGGTTGATCCCTAGTCATAACTAAGTAGCATCGGAGATATTTCCAGGATTGTATTCGTATCTGGGGGCTCTTTCGAGAGTTTTGGGCTTTGCTACCCTACCCATACGGTCAATCCCTCCTGCGACTGTCTGCCTAAGCATTTATTATATTGAGGTGACCTTAGTGGGCTTACCTAGGATATTGAGGGGGTACTTTGCTGGGGTTATTCTGCAGGTGTCCCGGCCAGGTTGGGCTCAGACTGCACAGTCACTTTATGCATTGAAGCTGAGGTCCACAATAATTGGTTACTTACCTCTGCTTGTTGTGTATGGAAGTATCAAGCATCTCCTAGGAGAGACATACCTGCTTCATTTGGGATCTCACTTATCCTACCCTTGATTGCTTGTATTGGGATTTATATTTTATTGGTGATTGCTTTGTGCACGTTAGCTTGCCTAGGGTTTACATAGATAGAAAGTATTTTATATTTTTTGAGTCATTGTGGATTCGGGTGCGGTTCCTCGTTGTTCTTGTTGTTTAGCAGGACTTCTTCCTTCTACATCTCCTCGTCCTTTGGGAGAGAGAAATAGACAGCCTAGGAAGACTACTTCGCACATTGATTCACACACAATGGGAGATCATATAGAAGGTAATCCTGAACCACCTTCTCCCATTCATGTGGAAGATGGGGAGTTTACTCCTAACTATGATCCTTCACCCGAATTGACTGAGTTAGGTCCTGTGATTTCTGAGGTAGGAACCTTTCATGATAGACCTACTTACTCTAGGGTTGACTCCCCATTGACGCATCACTGGTATGGAATGTCGGAGGATGACGAGACTCATTTTGAACCCGTGAGCACTATTTATGGTAGTTATGGTATGTCTAGTTTTCCCACACATGATTTGGCATTTCATGTCGAATCTGTGTTGGAGCCTAACACTATGCCTACGGGCACTCTCATTCCTTACCATGCAAAGAGGTTTGGGAGCACTAGTCACATTGCACCTTCCATCCCGGTGGTGGAAGCTACATCGCATATTCCTCCTAGGTCTAGGGTTAGTGATCCTATTAGGATACCAGATCCGAGACATGTGACTATAGGGAATAGTATGTACATAATTACATAGATCCCTTCATCCTCTGTCCCTAGTTCTTTGAATTTTCACCCTCCACCTCATTCACGTGGTCCTTCGGGCCAGAACGTTGCTATGAGTTATGTCCGTAATGCGGTCACTAGACCAGTTGTGTCTCAACTTCATGCACCACCTGTTGTTTCGGGAGGTCATGTTCATACTTCTAGAGGTCACATTACTACTTCCAGAATGTATATTCCTACTTTTGGAGCGTATGTTCCTACTTATGGAGTGTCTCATGGGACATCTCATGCAATGACTTATGGACCCTATTATGGGACGCAGTATGGACAGGGTTCTTCACCTTATGGGTGCGGGTATCAACAACCTCCTTACTCTCCAAATTAAGGCTTTGTAGCTCCTAATAGTCAAGGTACAACACACTATGGTTCTTCCATGCCACCCTATATGGGTCAAACGGGAGGAGGGCACTATGGCCAAGGCCATGGTGGTAATCAAACCTATGTGAATCAGAACTATCAGGGAGTGGTCCATAGACCTCATCATCCTAGGCTCCCTTTCCTCGCAACACTAAATCTTCCTGACTTGTCGAGATTGATGAACGATCCTATAGCTCATGACCCGGCTTGGCCAGCTGTCCCTACTAAGCTTCCCTCGGACATACCCAAGTTTGAGGGAAAACCGAGAGAGGATCCATGCAAACATGTTACTACCTTCCACCTATGGTGCTCTTCGAATTCCTTACACCAGGACTCCATCTGTTTAAGGATGTTTCAATGCACTCCTGTTAGTGTTAACCTTGACTTGAGATCGAGTCAAAGGTGGTTAGGTCTAGCACATGGTTTGGGCACATGGTTTGTTGTAGCCCATGGTATTGTCCCATGGTATTGCATGTGTTAACCTTGACTCAGGATTGAGTCAAAGGTGGTTAGGTCTAGCACATGGTTTTGTTGTAGCCGATGGTATTGTCCCATGGTTTTGCATGTGATTAATCCTTTATAAGGCTTGAGGAGGCTCCATTGTAAATCGCATTGTATGGTACTAGGTACTGTATAGTACTGGATGTGAGTACTGTATGGTACTGGATGTGGGAATTGTATTGTACAGGGTACTGTATTGTACTGGATGTGAGTACTGTATGGTACTGGATGTGAGTATTGTATGGTACTGGATGTGGGCATTGTATTGTGCTAGAAGAGAGACTGTGAGAGCGTGAAGAGGAAGTGCAGCGGTTTTGCTGCAGGGCATATCCCTTCATCTTTCTGGACTGAAATAAAAGGTCTGGAAAATTTGTTTGTGGACGTATCCCATCGTTTGGGTGAACCATGTTATATCTATGTCTCTCTATAATGTTTAATGTGTTTTTGCATCTTGTTTATTGATTTAACTGTATAATTGTTATTGCTCTGCGGTCCTGTTCTTCTAACAATTGGTATCATAGCCAAAAGGTCTATTTGGTTTGTAAACTCGCAGGAAAGAAGGGTTACTGGTTCGAGTGGGAGAAATGGCAGAAGAAGGAAAGTTTAGGGTCGATAAATTTAATGGCCAAAACTATTAGTTATGGAAGATGCAAACGGAGGACTATTTGTACCAAAAAGATCTGTACCTGCCATTGGGTGGAAAAGCAAAACAGCCAGCAGCTATGAAGGACGAAGAATGGGAGGTTCTTGACAGAAAGGCACTAGGAACAATACGGCTGTGCTTGGCTTCGTCAGTGGCCTTCAATATTTCGAAAGAAATAACAACAGAGGGTGTGATGAGCGCATTGAGTAAGCTCTACGAAAAACCCTCGGCTTCTAACAAGGTATTTTTAATGAAGTGTTTATTTAATATGAAGATGTCGGAAAGTGGATCTGTTGCTGACCATTTAAATGAGTTTAATACACTTACCAGTCAGTTAAGTTCTGTAAAAGTGAACTTTGATGATGAGGTTAGGGCTCTTCTAATATTGTGCTCATTGCGAGAAAGCTGGAATAGCTTGGTCATGTCTGTAAGTAACTCTGTCCCTAGTTCAAGCACTCTTAAGTTTGATGATGTTGTTAGTGTTATTCTTGGCGAGGAAATGCGAAGGAAAAGCACAGGTGAGACATTAGGTAATGTGTTGACCATGGAGAGCAGAGGGAGACAAAAAGAGAGAGGAAGGAGCCTAGGAAATCATGGCAAGTCTAAAAAGGGAAGATCCAAGTCTAGATTCAGAAAAATAGAATGCTGGAACTGGGGTAAGAAAGGACATCTAAAGAAAGACTGCAGAGCACCAAAGAAGAAAGGTGAGAGGCAGCAAGAGACTACCCAGGAAGCTAATGTAGCAGGTGATGTGTTACAAGATTCTTTGATTATTGCATTAGATAATACTAGTGATTACTGGGTAGTAGATTCAGGGGCTTCATGTTATGCTACACCCCATAGGAAATTTATTTATGATTATGTTCAAGGTGATTTTGGGCATGTGTTATTGGGGGATGATGAACCATGTAAAATTGTTGGAAAGGGTAAGGTACAGATTAAACTTAATAATGGAAATGACTGGTTGCTAAAGGATGTAAGGCACATTCCTACTATGAAAAGAAATTTGATCTCAACAGGGCAGTTGGGAGATGGCGGCTGTTTGTCTACGTTTGGAGAAACGTGGTGGAAGGTCACTAAAGTATCAATGGTAATTGCTAAAGGAAATAGGATAGGTACATTATATTTATGTCCTCATAACACTGATTATTCTATTTCTGTAGCTTCCACAGAAACAGGTGCAGCATTGTGGCATCATAGGCTTGGCCAGATGAGTGAGAAGGGGATGCAGATTCTCCACTCAAGGAAACTGCTTCTAGATCTGAAGCAGGTAAGTTTGGAATTTTCTGAGAACTATGTTTATGGAAAATAGAAGAGAGTTAGATTTCTCAGGGTTGGGAAACAAAAGAAGAGTGAAAAGTTAGAGCTTGTCCATACAGATGTATGGGGACCAGCTCAGGTACAATCTCTTGGTGGCTCTCGTTATTATGTTACTTTTATTGATGATGCAACTAGAAAAACTTGGGTTTATTGCATTAGACAGAAATCTGATGTTTTTGATACTTTTAAGAAGTGGAAAGCTTTGGCTGAGAATGAGACAGGAAAAAAGTTGAAATGTCTTAGATCTGATAATGGAGGCGAGTACTGCAGCAAGGAGTTTAATAGTTACTATTCACACAATGAGATTCGCAGAGAGAAGACAGTCCCTAGAACAACCTAGGAAAATGGCATGTCAGAAAGGATGAACAGAACGATCATGGAGCATGCAAGGTGTATGAGATTGCATGCAGGGTTGCCCTTACAGTTTTGGGCTGATGCTGTAAACACTGCTGTTTATTTAATAAACAAAGGGCCTTCAAGCGCTTTGGATGGTGAAATTCCAGAGGAGGCATGGACAGGTAAACAGGTAAAATACTCATTTCTGAGAAATTTTGGTTGTGAAGCATTTGTCCATATTGGTAAAGTTGATAGAACAAAGCTTGAGGCTAAATCCAAGAAATGTACCTTTATTGGATACGAGGTTGATGATTTTGGTTATCGTTTATGGGATCTTAAAAATCACAAAATCATTAGGAGTAGAGATGTAGTATTCAATGAAAAGGTCATGTACAAAGATCAGTTGCAGGGAAAGAAAGAAGAAAAGGAAAACACAGAGTACACAGTGCTTGATGAAATCAAAGAAAATGAAGTTCCAAAAGCACCAAAAAATCAAGAGCAGCAGCAGGTACCTGAAACTCATGCAGCTGTAAGAAGGTCTACCAGGTTAAGTAGACCCCTTGAACGATTCTCTCCTTTGCTATATTATTTATTGATGACTGATTCTGGTGAGCCAGAATGTTTTGAAGAAGCAATGCAGGTAGAAACTAGAAAGAAGTGGGAGCAAGGCATGGATGCGGAGATGGACTCATTGGTAAGAAACCAGACTTGGGATCTGGTTAAGTTGCCTGCAGGAAAAAGGGTATTGCAGAATAAATGGGTTTACAGGTTGAAGGAAGAAGATGGAGGAAAGAAGCGGTACAAGGCTAGACTTGTTGTAAAGGGGTTTGCACAAAAGAAAGGTATAGACTTTGATGAAATATTTTCTCCTGTTGTTAAAATGAATTCAATTAGAACTATTTTAAGTCTATTGGTGGTAGAAGATTTGCATCTTGAACAATTAGATGTAAAAACGACATTTCTCCATGGGGATTTGGAGGAAGAGATTTATATGCAGCAGCCACAAGGGTATGAGGTCAAAGGGAAGAAGAATTTGGTTTGCAGGTTGAAGAAGAGCTTGTATGGCCTGAAGCAAGCTCCAAGGCAGTGGTATTTAAAATTTGATAAGTTTATGATAGAACAAGGTTATGATAGATGTCATTCTGACCATTGTGTTTATTTCAAGAGGCTAGATAACGGAAGATATATTATCTTGTTATTGTATGTAAATGACATGCTTGTTGCAGGGTCTAACATGCAGGATATAAATGTGCTCAAAAGAAAACTAGATAAATCATTTGCGATGAAGGATTTGGGTGATGCAAAGCAAATCCTTGGTATGAGAATAACAAGAGACAGGAAAAATCACAAATTGACATTGTCTCAAGGTGAGTACATAGAAAAGGTGTTGCAGAGGTTTAGAATGCAGAATGCAAAACCAGGCAGCACACCTTTGGCAAGCCATTTCAAACTAAGCAAGCATATGTGTCCAGAGACACAGGAAGAGATAGATTACATGTCCAAGATTCCCTATTCATCAGCAGTTGGGATCTTGATGTATGCCATGGTGTGCACAAGACCAGATATTGCACATGCAGTGGCAGTTGTGAGCAGGTATATGAATAATCCAGGTAAAGAGAATTGGAAAGCAGTACAATGGATTCTTAGGTATTTGAGAGGTACCACTTCTCATGCATTATGTTTTGGAGGTTCAGACACTTTTCTACAGGGATATGTTGATGCAGATATGGTTGGTGACAAAGACAGCAGGAGGAGCACCACAGGGTATGTGTTCACTGTAGGTGGAACAACAGTAAGTTGGATTTCAAAACTGCAACAGGTTGTTGCACTTTCAACAATGGAAGCAGAGTATGTTGCTGCTACAGAGGCTAGTAAGGAGATGATTTGGTTGCAGAGGTTCATGGAAGAATTGGGTAAGAAACAGGAGAATAGTAGGTTGTACAGTGATAGCCAGAGTGCCATTCATCTTGCAAAGAACTCAGTATTCCATTCAAGGACTAAACATATAGAACTCAAGTACCACCTCATAAGATCTGTTCTAGATGAAGAACTGTTAAAACTGGAAAAGATTCACACTAGCCAGAATCCTACAGGCATGTTGACAAAGGGAGTAACCAGAGAGAAATTGAGTTCCTGCTCAGTTTCTGTTGGCCTTAAAGCATGAAGTTGAAAAGAAGAAATTTGCCAAGTCCAAGGTCCAACAAGTGCAGCAGCGGTAGAGTTGCTGTGATTAGTCACCATGAAGGCACATAAAAATGTAATGGAGCAGTTTGCATGTAAATGGGAATATGGCTGTAAGAACTGGTAAGGCATGCATACCCCTAGTAACTCACCGTAAAGTCGGGAGATAGACCTAAGTGATAGGGGGGTGTATGTAAGATTCCTCGGTAAATACTTGAGGGGAGTTTGTGATTACTCCAAGTCAAGTTTAAAAGGGGGGATTGTTAGTGTTAACCTTGACTTGAGATCGAGTCAAAGGTGGTTAGGTCTAGCACATGGTTTGGGCACATGGTTTGTTGTAGCCCATGGTATTGTCCCATGGTATTGCATGTGTTAACATTGACTCGGGATTGAGTCAAAGGTGGTTAGGCCTAGCACATGGTTTGGGCACATGGTTTTGTTGTAGCCCATGGTATTGTCCCATGGTTTTGCATGTGATTAAGCCTTTATAAGGCTTGAGGAGGCTCCATTGTAAATCGCATTGTATGGTACTGGGTACTGTATGGTACTGGATGTGAGTACTGTATGGTACTGGATGCGGGCATTGTATTGTACTGGGTATTGTATTGTACTGGATGTGAGTACTGTATGGTACTGGATGTGAGTACTGTATGGTACTGGATGTGGGCATTGTATTGTGCTAGAAGAGAGACTGTGAGAGCATGAAGAGGAAGTGTAGCGGTTTTGTTGCAGGGCGTATCCCTTCATCTTTTTGGACTGAAATAAAAGGACTGGAAAATTTGTTTGTGGACGTAGCCCATCGTTTGGGTGAACCACGTTATATCTGTGTCTCTCTGTAATGTTTAATGTGTTTTTGCATCTTGTTTATTGATTTAACTGTATAATTGTTATTGCTCTGTGGTCCTATTCTTCTAACAACCCTTACAGGGCCTACCGCGAAATGGTATATATATCTACCTAGGGGGACATTCGCTTTGTTTGATGACCTAGTGATGACTTTTCTTAACCACTTCCAGCTACCAGTGCGTTATGACGTTGGTACTGAACTCTTGTCGCCATTTTCGTAGGATAAAGCCACACATATCTTGGATCATATCCAAGAGTGGCGTAGATGGAATAGGTTAACTAACGCCTTTATACCACCGAAATTCCTCCTCGAATGGTTCCTTAAGTCATTATTGCCGTATATAGCGAAGGATGTCTCTACATTCGAAGCACAAAATGAACAAACAAGCCATTTTTAGGGTGTAGGAACTGGATTTTATTTATTCTTAGTCCAATTTGTTATATGAGATCATTCCCAATGCTCCGCGTTCTAGTTTCGACCCCAAAGTTAAACCTGGACCACATGCCGATGGCATTGTGGTTTGTGCGAGTGCTAAACCTATGGATTCGGTTGCAAAACAAGTTAGTCAATTGTCAATAAACCAATCTGCTTCGGGACAAGCCACGGCTTCATCTCAACCCACCAAAATGGCGAGTGTACTTTCGGTGCAATCGTCGGACCAGAAGGGTAACCAGCACCCCGGATGGAATAAAAAGAAGGGTAAGAATAATTGTAAGGGTGGGAATAGGAATGAGAATGCTAATAATAATGACAAGAATGATCATAATGCTGGGGGGGAAAAGAAAGCTAAACATAAGGAAAAATTCCCTTGCAAGTTGTGTAAGGACGATCACCTCACTTACTTATGCCCTCGTATCGATGAAGCCTCGAGATTCTTGGCACAGGGCCCAGCTGTGCTAACTAACCCTTTACCTCACAATCAAAATATGAACTTGAGGACCCATGATCAGTATGGTGGTGATCAATATCCATCGGAGGGTAGTGGTCATGGTTGCATTAACATGGTACGCACTGCGAAAGTTGTGACCCGTGCGAAGGACTATGGTTCATCACAATCCAGCCCAGGAAAGGAACCTGATCCACCAGGGTCTCCTTTGCGTATTGAGAAACCTATGGATAAACCTGAAGCTACACCTCACACTCCTAAGGGAGTCCTTAAGCGTTTTGGGAACAATCCTAATGCCTGAGCCACCCAGAACTATTCAGTTGTCGAGGATTTGGGCCTCACTCCTTGTGCGACGTCTGCATTGGAAGTGCTTTAGAGTTGTCCTTCACAAAGGAAGGCTTTGCTTTCTTCCCTTGGTGTCAATGATGATGATTCTTCCTCCGTGATTAAATTTGAAACCACAGGACTTCAGCCTCACTTGCCTTACTATGTGTCTCTTTTGATTCATGTAGAATGTCTTAACATGACCGTCAAGCACACTATGATTGATGAATGTGCTACCACTTCTGTGATGTCTTTATCATGTTGGAAGGGTTTAGGTTCCCCTGAGCTTTCTAAATCAGCGACCATGTTAAATATGTTTGATGGGAGATCATTTAGGCCGCACGGGATCCTTCCTTCCCTTAAGGTCCGTTTGGGAGGGAATACCGTTGTGATAGAGGTCGAGGTGATTGATGTGCCCCTTGACTACAATATCTTGCTGGGTAGGAATTGGATGTACAGTATGCAAGCCATAGCTTCTTCCATATTTTGCATTGTATGCTTTCCTTTTAACGTGAATATAGTCACGATTGATCAAACGTCATTCAAGAATCCATCAGTTACTACATCTTCGGGAGCTGCGATCCCGATCGTTGAACACTCTCAGCCGGAAACTGGGAGTGTGGGTGTAGGCATGTATCCATCCCTCATGGGAATTTTTAGTTGTCCTGAACCGATCCTTATGATAGGGTCTAGTTCTGGTGAGGATTTGACATATATGAGATCGGTGTCTTTTTGCACGAGTCATATGGAAGATCCTTGGATTCTTCCTACACCGAATACTCTGAGTGATCCCATCGTGACGGACGTGCCGTTGCCTACAACTATGGTAGCTTATCAAGCTAATATCGAGTGTGTTGCAGAGCCCACTCCTTCCTCTTCACGGATGGAGGAGGAGGACCCTTATGTGCTACTAGCATGGGCAGTGCAGTCTTCTCACATGCACGACTACTTTGATAGTGTTTTCCCTTCAGATGAAGCGATTATTGAGGCCATGTTGGGAGTTGAGCCACCATGGGAGGAACTCCATCATAGATCTTACTTTCTTTCCAAGCTTGACCGCTTGGAGCATGAGGAGTTTAGGGTGGTTCTTAGTGAGAGAGTTGGTAGTCCTATGGTTCCATTAAGCTCTCCTAGTCCGATGGCTGATGGAAACATGGCAAACATATCTTCAACGATTCCTATCAATATCTCTTGCAATTCTGGCAAGATAGAGAATGTCTATATTGGGGAAAAATGTTCCCATGCTGAGATTTAAGAATACAACGAGCTATTTAAAGAATTCTGTGATATCTTTGCTTGGTCTTATGATGAAATTCCAGGTATCAACCCTTGTATTGTTGAACACAAGATTAATACTTATCCTAAGGCTAAGCCTGTTCGACAACGCTTACGTGCGGTGAATCCTAGGAAAGCACCTACGATTAAGGCAGAGATAGAGAAACTGTTGAAAGCTGGTTTTATCTATCCTGTTCCCTTGATGGAGTGGGTTTCAAACCCCGTTCCGGTGGATAAGAAGTAGGGAGCGATCCGCATATGTACTGATTTCCATGATTTGAATCGTGCCTATCCTAAGGACAATTTCCCCACACCATTTATTGATCAGATTTTGGATGAGTGTGTGGGTAGCGAGGTTTTTTCCTTTATGGATGGATTTTCCAGATATAATTAGATACAAATTAAACCTGAGGACCAACATAAGACTGCATTTATTTGTCCTTAGGGAACTTTTGCATATCGAAAAATGCCTTTTGTCCTTAAGAACGCTGGAGCTACTTTTTAGCGGGCAATGACCTTGATTTTCCATGATCTGAAGTCGATTATCGAGGTATTTTTGGATGACCTTGCTACTCATTCTCGTATGAGAATGCGTCATTCCTATCACTTGATATTGGTATTCGAAAGATGCCACCATTATTTGGTTAGGTTAAATCCTGACAAATGCATCTTTTGTGTGAAGTCAGGTCGCTTGTTAGGATTCATCGTTTCTAAAGAGGGTATAAGAGTTGACCCTTTGAAGGTTGAGGCAATAATTTAGTTGTCTCCCTCGAAAAATATTCATCATCTTCAATGTTTGCAAGGCATGGCAAACTTCTTACAGAGATTTGTTGTCAATTTTGCCAATTTGACTAGAGGCTTCATGCCTCTTTTGAAGAAGGACACCACCTTTTGTTGGGATGAGCAAGCCTAGGATTCCTTTGACGCACTCAAGCGAGCCCTAGCATCGGCCTCGATGATTAGTCCTCCAGACTATAGCCGTGATTTTCTACTTTATGTGGCCACATCCATGGAGACGATTGGTATGGTTTTTGTTCAAGAGGATGAGGAGCTCCAAGAGCATGTCATATATGATCTAAGCTAAAACCTTATTGATGCAAAGATTCATTATTCTCATGTTGAGAAGCTTGCTTTAGCTACCATACATGCGGTTCAATGGTTGAGACATTATATTCTCCATCACCAGACCTTGGTTGTAGCCCATGTCAATCCGTTTCAATTCATCCTCACTCGAAGGATGATTGGGGGAAAATATAATAAATGGATTGTCATCCTACAAGAATTCGATCTCAAATTTGTTTTGGAAAAATCGAAGAAATCGTTAATTTTTGCAGAGCTTATATCGAATTTCCCAAGCAAGGCCGAGGAGTTGGTCTGTGAAGATACGTTTGTCGATGAACACATCTTCTTAATATCAACTTTAGAACCATGGCATGGGGATATCATTATATATTTACAAACATTGAAGGTCCCTACTCACCTCTCACGGGATGAACAACGACGATTACGTCACATGTCTAAGAATTACCTCATAGTGGATAACACTTTGTACCGCCGTGGGGTCGATTCCATTTTGCGATGTTGTTTAACTCATGAAGAGGCCGAGGTAGTGCTGAATGATTACCATGGAGGGGCGTGTGGTGGTCATTTGTCTGGGATTTCTATAGGCCAAAAAATCTTAAGAGTGGGTTATTTTTGGCCATCAATCTTTAAGGATTGTGTAGATGTTTTCAAGAGGTGCCACCCTTGCTAGGTGTTTGCACATAATATGCGCTAGAAACCTACCCCGTTACATCCCATCACCACCACCGGTCCCTTCACTAACTGGGGGCTTGATTTTATGGATTGCAACCTAGCTTCAGTTGGGGGGCATCATTATATCATAGTGGTTGTGGATTACTTCACGAAATGGGTTGAGGCTATGCCTACAGTTAAATATGACGATGAGACAGCCGCGTACTTCGTATTCAACCAGATTATTACTCGATTCAGAATTTCGAAAGAGCTTGTCACTAACCATGTCTTGCACTTTTAGAATCGTATGATGGAAGAGTTGGCATCAAAGTTAGGGTACAAACAAGATAATTCCTCCTCTTACTACCCTCAAGCGAATGGACAGGTAGAAGTAGTGAATAAATCACTCAAATCCATTCTCCAATGAACCATCACACAAAGCAAGAATAATTGGCACATCATGTTATATCCTTCTTTGTGGGCGTATAGAACCGCTGTTAAGACTGCCACGGGTTTTTCTTCATATCAACTTGTACATGGAGTGGAGTCGATATTTCCGGTTGAATGCGAGATTCCTTCTTTTAAGCTAGCCGTAGAACTCTTACCAGACACTTCACCATTAGAGGAGCATTTGGTCCACCTTGAGCAACTTGATGAGCAGCATTGAGATGCCTTGTTGCCTATAGAAGTAAATAAACATCGCGTAAAGGTCCAGTACGATAAGTCTATCCGTCCAAGGAGGTTTAGTGAGGGAGACTTGGTCCTTTTGTGGGATCAAACGAAAGAACCCTTAGGGGTAGGAAAGTTTAACCCCATGTGGCATGGTCCTTACATCGTCAAACGTGTGTTAGAGAAGGGCGCTTATGAGTTAGTGGATTATGAGGAAATGGCCTTGGCGGAGCCTAGAAATGGGCTCTATCTCAAGAAGTACTATGCATGATTTTCAGCCAAGGCTGGTTATTGTATATTATTGTATAGTTTTGCTAGTTAGGTCTTTTTCTTATAGTTATTGGGTTTGTGATTAGTTTATGTTTCTTTTAGCATATGTCAATGGAATCTTCCACCTACATAGGATTCGCGGATGGTGCGAGCCGTCACACTCAACACTCAGCCTCTGCTACTTGGGTGATTTATACTCCTATGGGTCAGGTACTGTTTTCAGGAGGCGTATGTTTGTGGCCATATTCAAACAATGTTGCTGAATATAGTGCTGTTATTGAGCTTCTACGAGATGCCATTTCACATGGCGTTCTCTCTCTTGAGGTACGTCTTGATTCAGAGTTAGTAGTGTCACAGGTTAATGGTTTGTACCATGTTAGAGATTCGACATTATTAAGAAGATTCTTATGTGTGAGATTATTAGAACGGCAATTTGACAATATAACATACATACATATTCCAAGATTTAATAATCAAGTTGCTAACTCATATGCTAACTACATGTTAGATTGGCATTTGTTTCATACACAATAAATTCATCACAAACAAAATTTTTTACACATGTAAATAAATAAACCAATCACCATAAAAAATTTATATAACATCCAAAATGTGGTAATACATAGTGTCATGATAAAAAAAGGGGCTCTCGAGCCACCAAAATATAATACATGGTAATACAAAATGAATAAATCCCAGGTATCTAAGCCTATGGAGGAGGAGGGGGGTTGTGATCATGGAAGGTCACTACGGCTCTAGCTAGCCATCGAAATAATCGCACCCATGCTCATGGTACACCCACCACCTGGTGTTGCATAGCCTCAGGCAAGTCCTCGACTTGCGTAATGGGAACCTTGTGTGTCAGCCTCACAAAGTTGGTATGAATGCTCTGGAGCATCTGCTCCGCATCCACACCTGTGATATCATCTCCTCTTCCCCTCTGTCTATGATGAGGGAAGCCTTCAGGCCACCGTGGTCCCACATATGCATGCAAATGGTAGATGTCACTATTTATTGTCACCCAAAAATATGTCTTTTGATTCCATATAATCAGAAAACACAAAAAAAATTAAAACTCAAAAATTTAAAGAGAGGGTCGAGATTCGTTACCTATGTCACCATATGCCGATCCTGGTGGTAGCGGCATGTCTGGGTCCCCACAGAAATCAATCCCCGCATAGGGGTATTCATTGATGGCAACTATCTGTCGTCACCACCATGGAAAGAACTCAGCTGGATAGGGGTTGGACACCCTACCTCCCCCTAGTCTATGCATCGCATCTTCCCAACGTCATTGGGCCGGATCTTGAACCCCGTGAAGAGGAACATCAGCTCTAGGGATCAATATTGGAACACGATCGAAGAAAAATGTGCTCAGTATGCTGCTGAACCCAAAGTTCTGCACTCTACCCATCTTACACTCACTAAGCTGATGTTTCATGTTGCTCACTAGTGTGGTGCTCCAATCATAGACTGTGGGTCTCATGCACTCCACTGCATATAACATCAGAGGCCGTGAGGCCTGGTGGAGTGAAGCCAAGCCTACTATCCTGCCCAATGTCAGTAGGATGGCCTTTAGGCCCAACACCTGTATAGAGTTGGTTGGGATCTGACTCCCCACCTACTTTGTGTCTGGATAGTAGTACACCGCAATGTACTCATCGATAGTCAGGCCACCTCCAGGCCCACCACGAGAATGAAGGTTCACTACATCCCCCCGTCAGGAAAGTCCAGTAATAAAGTATATATCCTTCACCTCTATGGTGAGGGACATCCCATCTATCAGGAAGGACTCAGAGTCTAGATCCCAGTAATCCACCAGCATCTACAATAGTCTTGCTTTGGCCCTCAAGCCACCAAGACACCAAAATTTATGGATCCCACATGCATGTAGTGCTTGTTGATCCATTAGATCGGCCCTTACTACCTCCTCTACATCACCATGTTCACACTCTATCCATTCTAGGACCATCTTGCACAAAAAATTGCAAGTTTTCCCATTAGAATACTAAAAAAATCTCATGCGTGGCCGCATATGCGACTGTTTTCCAAATAGCCGCGTATGTACACGACTGTGAGGGCATTTTTCACGTATATCCATCCCTATACTCAAAAAAACCCTCGATTTCCACGTGGGCCGCAGTTCCTTTTTTAGATTGTCCTAGAAACCTCAAATGACCATGGAATTTGATAAAAATTGCATTAAAATGGAAGAGAAGAGCATGGGTAAGTACCTGAAAGAAACGGTAGTGGATTCAGCCAGCTGGATCTCCTGGAATTCGTTGTTGAAAATATGAGCTCAATTGGGTAAAAATTTCAAATGTTTTATAATGTTTTGAATTTTTTACTATTTATAGAAATTTTTCAATTTTTTGAAAATTTTTACCCCCTTTCCTATAGTTTGGACCATTTCTAATCATTTTTGGACCGTTTTTTACCTAATTCATGATGTAGGAGACCTTTTTGAGTGTCGTTTTAGCCATTGGATTGACCCGTTCATGTTGATCACAGGTATCATGTCTAAACTGGCATATAGGGTAGGTTTCATCACCGTTTGCATTTTGCATGACCTTATGACCATTTCATTATAGCCTTAGGTACGAACCCACTCTATTATGTCATGGAACCTTCTTATTGTTTTAGAAGTGGCATGGTATGAGCGGTAGAGCTTGACCTTACATGGGTACCCTAGTTAGAACCTTATTTGCATTTGGTGGCCATGCTGACGTTTTGTCCTTTAGGGTGTGGGAGTCCATTGTATAGTACCGCCATGACATTTCGCAAGAGCCACATACTCCTCTTGATCTTTTTCTCACCTATTTCCCTCAAGAGTCCCGTATGTCAAGTCGTAATTGCATTATCATGAGCTTTTCCTACCTTATTGAGCTTTATGACAGCTGCCTTGACATTTCGTTTCAGACATATAGCCCGAGCTTGTCTCATGTCTAGCCATGTAGAGCCATTTTATATATCCTTTGCATCTTGATTCCCTTTTTACTAGGAGGGAATTTTAACCCAAGTGTCAATAGCCTACACATGTGTCCTTGCATTGAGCATAGGTATGTTCCACTGCTTGGAACTAGTTTGTTTGCCCCTCTGACACTCGTCTCCTCCTAGTTTGTAACTATAAAGTAGTTTTATTCTTTTTCAAGCTTTTTAAATATTTGAAAAAGTCCAAAAAAAATCAAAAAACAAAAAAGCTGGACAATGAAACATGTTATCTTTGGCAGCTATCGATTCGTGTCACCTTCAAACAGAGCACTGTATATCACATCGATTGGTTGGGTTTATAGTTTGACTTTAGGAGTTGTACTCGTTTATCTGACTTTATCTCCACCGACTGGTTAAGCTTCCAGTTCCCATGGAGCCTCTGTCGATGCCTCCTGTGTCGCAGTGATGTCCTAGTTTTTATATCAAGTCTATGTTGTCTTTATTCAGTCACCATTCGTCGTTATGCTCTTGTTTGAATAAAGTTGAAACCTGAGTTATCTTGACTTGCATGTCGGCCATTCCTCAGTTATCTTGACTTGCATGTCGGCCATTCTTGGTATAGTTACTGGTTTGTGCACCTTATGATCGAGTCCTTCCACATCATATAGCTTTGCTGAGTACCTCGTGTTGGATGATGGGGGATGCCTTAATGCCGTCCTTCCAGCGGATTTCATCCCATCGACTTCAGATCATTTATTCTGGGATTGGAATCTAGAGTCATTTTGAGTGACTTGAGACTTGCAGTCATCAGTGGTAGGTTCTCTTGGCATCGACAGTTTTGGGGAATACATCAATGTCCCCTGATCGATGGATCCTCTCAAGTGTTCGACCTCAACACATTTATTCACACTTGTTAGTTTGCACTCTAGTACCTTGATTCCCATTTTCATTATCGGTGGGTGATCTCACATCTGTTAACAGTATACATCAATGACCAGTAATCAGACGATGAAATACTATGTTCAACCTCGACAACTCTATTCACATAGTAGGACATGTACTCGTAGTGGTTTGTGTAGAAGACCTTCCATATTGGTGGCATCTTTTATATGCTACCTCCTTGATCACACCATTGTTCATGAGATTTCAGCTCTCATGACTTGATTCCAGTATATGTTAGACATTTCCAGCTATTATGGAGATCTTGATCAATTATATATCTTCAGCCATTATGGAGATCATGGTCCTTTATATATCTTCATCATGGAGATTCTGATCTATGTATATTGTACGCGGTGATGGCCACTTATGTGATATCTTGTATCATGCCTATTCATGGCCATTGTAGTCTTATGTATCTGGGACTGCTATATGTATTTGCAGTTATGTGTAGAGTTGTATCGTTGTACTATGTTGATTGGGTGGTTGGTCTTCCATTTGGGATCCTTCATCACTCCACTTTTGGGATGGACTTATAATGTATTTCGGCCATCGTATGACCCTTTTGACATCACACATTAGGGGCATCTGTTATAGTTGATTTTATCAATCCAGGTGAATCACACTTGTATGGCCTTCCTCTGTCCCTCTATAGACTCCTTAGACCCCTTGAACCATTTTTTGTCCTTTGATGTTTCCTTGACCATCCCTAAAACCATGTGAAAATTAATACACGCGACTTTTAAACCCCTAATCGTGTATATACGTGGGTTTGACCCCTAAAACCACGTAATTCGGGATATGTGCATAATCCAAATCCTTTTGGAGTTTTCCTTGACATGGATCCGACTCACTTGACTCTTGGCCTTCCCTATGCCTTGAGATCGCTCGGATTCGACCTTTCATTACCCCTTTGAAAAGATATATAAGGAACTCTATGGTACATTGAAGGAATATGAGAGAATTGAAAGCAAAGAAACTATAGTCCATTGTTGTCGGAACTTGTGCTTGAGTCTGCATCCCTTTGTCCCTTGGAGCACTTTTGTGTTATTCCCAATCTTTCCTTTTGCTTGTGAGCTTGCTATCGAGAGATGGAGGATTGAGGTGGTGGAGGCCCAAGTTGGGGATTCAATTTCTCCGATTCACAGACGTGCCTATAGAGGTTGTATCCATTGTAATCTCTAATTTTAAATTAATAGAAATATCTTTTCCTGTCCAATAATGTATGTTTGAATGAATATTTTATCCATGGATGTTTTCAAATGCTTATACATTGTTGATTATATATGCTAGAATAGATCTAACACCAATATATATAGTATGCTTGTATTGTTTACTTGTTGTTGAGGAAGTAATCTATCAATTCAAGCTGAAGTTGGAAAGCTCAATGGGGATCTACTTCAACCGTCTGGAATAAGGTATGAGGTCTGATCCTTTAGTGTTAGATATTTAATTTCTATTGCATATTGGAAAGGATTGATTTCTGGAGTCAAGCTGTCTGTTGTGGTACCCCAAGCCATAATAATTTCTCTCCATAACAAACACCGAGGTCGAAGCTCCTTCATCTAATACCGTTCAAAAGACGTTCTTTCCCACTACTTTTGTAATGATCTGAAAATAAAGTTTTTGCGGTAATCTAGGTTTATAGTTCTCAACATTGAAGTGAATCAAGTTAGTGTTATCCAAGTCTACAGCTCCTAATGCAGTCAACAAGTTCTTGCGATGTGTAGGGAAACTTTGGAGTACTTCTAAGGTAGACATCACATAAGGTTCCTAAGTGAGATCTTCAACCACATTATAAAATTGAGCAGCTCGGGCATTGGGATTAAAGACAGCCTTCCAAAGAGTACTCTTTGGTGGGCACAAAATCATGTTGAGAGTAGGCTTCTCAATAGACAAGGGAATAGTAGACGAGGATTTCGAAGAACTAGTGGAGGGAGATTTCCCTGAAGAAGATGGGTCTTCTTGCTTATCTGCGGGTTTATCATAATTCTAGCTTCGAATTTGTAGATGGATGGTATCTGAGGACATCATACGAATTTCCTCTAATGAACTAGATTTACCTTGGTTTGACATGTGGTCTACCGGCTATTGTTGAGAGGGGAAAGGATCCATAAGTACTGCAGGTGCGGGGTTAGACTTCAAAAACTGGGAGATTTCATCTCGACGGGGACACTCCTTAGAGAAGTGGTCACCACCACATAACAAACAAGGGTATTTAGCCTTCCTTTTCCCTATGTTGTTGGCATTATGGGTTGGTTGCACGGTCTCCTGCTGGTTTCCAGGTTTTTTATTTTGATTTTTACCTTTATTTTTATTGCTCGAGGTTTGAGTACTTTGAATAGAATTGACCTCAACGAAAACCTTGGGAGTCGAAGGAGTAGCAGGTTGGTTTTGATTGGCACGTTTCACTACGGATGGGGACTGGATTGAACCAACAATCCCGTAAACAGGTACTTCTATTGATGGCTTGGCAGGGTTGATGCTGGGGCAAGGAGCTTGACGAATCAGGTCATAAAGGGTCCCGGACTGGGAATAGACCAAGTCTAGGTACTGAGCCCGACTAATAGCCTACTCTTCGGTAACGGAACTAGCCATAACCACATCTTGGGCATTAGGAGGAAACAAGGACTTAGTGAACAAATCAGCTAACAACTGATCTAGAATAGGGGCTTTAATAAGCCTTCTCCACCTTCTCCACTCATGAATATGATAAAAAATGTGGGTGGAGGTGTTCTGTCACAGAGAAGTTAAAAGATCAGTGCCCGTTTCATAACGAATAGGGAGTTGAAAGTGTGTAAGAAATACGGTTTCCAATGAGCCAAAATCCAAAAACGAGTGTTGTGGGAGTTCAATATACCACTTCACAGCCGTACTGGTTAAATTTCACTGAAAGAGTCGTAACCGGACGGAATCATCCATGAGGGAGTTTGAGGAACACCACAAATGGAAAGTCATGACATGGTTCCACAGATATTCACCCTGCTTCCCATCGAATTTTGGAATGCCCGATGGTAACTTTACCGGAATGGGAGACCACGAGGGATTATGTCGAATGGGATCATTAATCAACTTGGACAAATCAGGCAATTCCAAATTTGGAAGGAAAGGTAACTGTCTATTGGGCTGCACATACTGGTAATATTGATATGGCATGAATTTACCAGTAGGGCCATAGGTTGACTGAAAATATGTTGCTGTGAGGAAGAACTACCAGGAAATATTCCCGTGGGGGGTTGATTTCTGAAATTAGGACCACTAGGACCACCAGGGCCTCTGAGAGGAGGACCTACAGAGCCACTGAGACTACGAGAACCATTAGAACCACCAGGACCACCAGGAGGCTGACCACTAGACCCTCCGGAACCTCCAGGAGGTGGGAAGCCTTCGGAGCTACTAGAACTAGTAGGTGGAGGGCCAACAGACCCTCCAGAGCCATAAGGAGGAAAGTCACTAGGTCCCCCAAGACCAGCAGGACCGCCAGGACCAAGAGGAGGACGTCCAGGCCCTCTTGGACCATTAGGTCCCCCAAGGGGAGGACCTCCATAAGGTGGTCCTCCCGCACCTCCCATAGTATGTATGGGTATCCCTCCCATGGATGGCATGTAAGACCAGTTGGGTTACCCCCATGGCATAAAATTGTTGCTAGGGAATGGAATTCCAGTAGGATTAGATGGATGATTACGTATAGGTATTTGATAACCATAACCACTAGAAGACTGAATGGCCATAGGTTTTGCCCCTAAGGGCTAGCCTAAACTAGATGGGGTATTTACCACATTAGTGTGGGTGGGAGGGGCAAAAAATGTAGATGTTTCTTTGTTAGAGTTCTGCTCTTGACTGGGTACAACTCCGGGATTAGATAATTTAGGTCATGCCGGGGGTTTCCCCATAGCATTCAAAGGTACTGAAGACACAGGAATTGAAGGTTGGGCCCCAGATGCAAAAGATCTAGGCGAATTTGGATCAGACATAACATAAGAGGTGAGAGGGGTGGAAATTTGACCTGGGCTGTGGCTTGTTAATGGACGATCTATAATCGGTTCAAGGGGTCTCATAGAATCGGCTAGTGAACGATATCCCATAGGAAGGAATGTGGAACAGATTGGTGAAGAGCCTAGTATGTTTTCAATCTGGTTTTCTACCTCCTGTGCACGGGGGATAGTGGCACGGTATTGCGTGCGTTCTTCTTCACTTTTAGGAGAACTTACACGGGTGCCAAATGAGGCAATGGCCTGTCCAATGGGTGTCTCCAAAAAAGGAGCATTAGGACCAAAATCCGGATGGGTATCATCAACATGATCTTCCACAGGAGGATCGAGAAATGAATCCTCATGGGAAGGATTTTGGACCAAGGGAGGCGAGTGTGAAGAATATGGTACTCCACTTTCTGCCACCACATGATCTCCCACTTGGGAGGTGGTAGCATCTGCTCGGTCGATAGCTTCCATTGGATTTCCTCCTGAAATAGAAGTTAAATTGGGTGGCAAGCCTCATACTCTCTTTGACTATCTTAACTTAGCTAGCATGTATAGTTCCTATCTAACCTAGGGTCTAAAAATATAGAAAAAACACACCAAAAGAATTCCCTACTCAAACTATAGGTTAAAACAAGCAAACTTAAAATGACAGGAGGAGTTCAAATGTCAGGTCTCTCACTAGGATTGTCAAGCTGGTGCCACTCGCAATATACCTCGAGTGTACGTTCATAGTAATCTCCCTGAATGTTGTTTTCGGTGTATGGCTCCGAATAGGACGGCCAAAGGGCTTTGCTCAGATGGATAAGGTACCCTAGTGGGGTCTCCCGATATACTCAAGGTATGTGGGAGCTCGAATCGGTAGTAGTGTTGTCTAATGCATAACCATACACAAGGGGCCTTCTGATATACAATCGAGTACATGAAGTACCTTTCTATATACCTCAAGGGTACGTGAAAGGCTGTTCGATATACCGACGGTACGTGGAAGAACTGCGTGAGTCCCGGAATGTAATGCTAACAAATAATGACATCTCCTACGTTTTACGACGCTCGAACACGTCTCTAACCTATCACTCAAGTTACTACATAAATTTTAACCTACAACTACCATTGATTTTAACTTGTACAGTTAGGTGAATGCATGATGTTCTGACAGAAAAGTAAAACCATGCAATATGCTTGTGCAAATATTCACTTTACCGTTCAATATGCCTACTTACAGGAGGGAAGAGAGTTTTTTTTCTTTTTGTTTCAAGACCAAAAATCATACCAATCAATAGTCATGAACATCAATTCAAAGACAAGCAAATACTTCTACAAACCAAATTCTTCTTTTTGAAAGTAAATGGAAGGGTGAGAATCTCTTTTCCTAAAAGAACAACACCAAGCACACCTACATGCCAATGCATTCTAACTTTTCAAATTTCTTAAAAACATAAGCAAATCTAACTTAAAACTACCATTTTTTTTTATTTTGATCAAGATAGTCCTATATGCACAAGAGACTAAAGATCGTAAAGGTCCTGAAAGCTTATGAATCCAATCTGAAAACCCGAATCCAATGCTCAAATATGATGTCCTAATATCAAGCAAAACTTTTCTTTTTTGAAGGGAAGAAAAAGAAGTTTACTATGTAAGCAAGAAATGAAGTCTAGAAGCTAATCTAATGTTCTTCTTTCAGTACATGCAACGAAAAGAGAATTCAATGACCACCCTAACTTTCAGGGAACAAGAAATACTTCTTTAAACACAACCAACGAGCAAGAAGCGGATGAACAATAAAAAAGACTAAACAAATTTTGAAATTCCACTAAAAAATCAATCTTAAACCATCAAAGTAGCAAGGCACACACATCAGATTCAATAACACAAGCCTGATAATAGAACTGAAAGCAATCCAAATTCCAAATTTTTACAAAGAAAAATGAGGAAAAAGGGGTTTTGGACTAATGCCTACTTGGTACCGCGCTTTCTAGGTGTTGTAAGAGCGTTTCCAAAGTAGAACTACTCTTCGTTAACCAGATATAGGAAGTGGCACCGCTTATTGTCTACTGTGTTCAGGCAGTGGCACCGCTCCTTGCACAAAGCATTCCCATAGTTCCCTGTAGATGGCCAAAACAACAAGAGAACAATGGATTAGATCAAAAATAGACTAGATCAAGATGGATACTATCGAATTGAATATGGTAACAGAGCATAAAAAACCGAAATAACACAGATCTGAACAGATCTGGAAATTTCAAACTCAAATAATACAAATCAGAAAGTAGATCTGACTGTAAAGAGTTGAAGAAAACGGAGCCTAGATTCGGACAAGATTTGCAAACTAAGGACGATTAGAACAATTGAATACAACTACTCCCCAGTGGAGACACTAGATTTGTTGATCGGAATATTTCACCTCCTGCGGACATCAAGGTGTTCCGCTGGTCTGAATGTTTCAGATCCAGAACAAATAGATCACAGAGGTTGATAAATCCCCCTAGATGCTGTAGATATTTTGAATACAAGGCCTTGATAGTTCACCTGTGTACCTGCAAAAGCGTTCAACACAAAACAGATCAAAGAAATCAGAATATGATCTACTAATCTATGCTAGTGACTAAGGAATCTAGCAATATATATCTGAAATCAAACATCAACAATATATATGGGACAGAAAATCAATTTGCATTAGAAATATGAAGAAGTTTACAACCAAGCCTTAGTGTTGACATGCATCTCCATGAAACCAGCTCTTCATCCCCAAAAGCTCTGACTCTAGCTCTCTATGCTCTCTCCAAATAATCTTGGGCCAAGAATCAGTCCAACAGCATAACAATACCTTCAATGTTCTCTCTTCAACTATGGCTATGAGCTCATATATATAGGACTTTAATGGATAGAGATGGTTGATAAATTAGTGGGTGAGGTGGCCTGTAAGATCCTAGGATGAGGGATCTTGAGCTCAACCAACCCACAATAGTAGGGATAAGAGATATCTCGAGGCTTATCATCTAGGAGTCTCGAGAAGCTTCTCTCTTTACCATTTTACCCAGGGTACCGTGCTTTTCCTTCTTTGACAGAGCGGTTCTGGTAATAACCGCCTATGGACCAAGGGTGACAAGTGTTGGCACCGCTTGTGGACAACCGATGAAAAGCGGTGCGAATAGGGGTACCACTCCTGGATAAGGGAGCATGAGCGGTGCTGGGAATTTGTATGATAGACTGATAAGAAACCATTTAGTCTTCACTCCAGAAGCTAGGATTTCAGGGCAAGAAGGTATCTCAAAGGTCTTATCACATGATGGTGACAGGGTTTTGGTATAACACTCCTTTTTTTCCTGTTACCGCAATAGGAACCTTGACTAAGATGGGGGTGGAATTTATGACATGAAACCCATTTTCCAATGGGGGGCATAAATAGATCATTGTTGTTGTTGACTACTTTAGTAAGTGGGAAGAGGCAATGCTTATTGTGAAAGTAGATGGTGAAACTGTAGCCTATTTTGTATTAAATAATATCATAGCTAGGTTTGGTATCCCGAAGCAGATTTTCACTAATCATGGAAGTCACTTTTAGAATAAAATGATTACCGAATTGGATACCATGTTGGATTTAAACAAGACCATTCATCTTCATTTTACCCACAGGAGAATGGACATGTAGAGGCCATGAGCAAAACCTTGAAAACAATTCACTAACGGACAATAAATGCTAATGGATCTAATTGGAATATCATGCTTTATCCTTCACTTTTGGCATATCGAACCATTGTTAATACTAGCATAGGTTTTTTTCCTTTCCAACTTGTTCACGGGGTGGAAGCAGCGATAACTATTGAATGGAAAATACCATCGTTAAAGCTAGCTATACATCTTCTACCTGATACTTCAACTTTAGAAGAATGTTGTTGCATTGGGAACACTTAAATGAACAACATAGAGATTCCTTCAAAACAAACTAAGTACATAAGAAATGGGCGATCAGTCAATATGATAAGTCTATTAAACCAAGGGTCTTCTCCGAAGGTGACCTTGTATTAGTATATAAAGAAGAAAAATAAGTTTTGGGTGTAGGAAAGTTTAATCGAAGTGGATTGGAACATATATAGTGTCTAAATTTATGAAAAAAGGTGATTATGATCCAGTGGATTTCGATGAAACAAGTTGTCAGAGCTTAGAAATGGGCTCTACCTTAAAAAGTATTAGGCTTAATCTATATGTTTTTCTTGTATATAGTTGTACGGTTGTAAATTTTTCTCCTTATTCGTGTTTCTTATAAAATCCTGGTTGTGTTTCATATGTTCAACGAGTGATTCATAGGATTCGATGATGGAACTATCCGTCACACTCGTAATCTTGCTTCAGCTACTTGGTTTATATATTTTCTCGTAGGTCATCTAGTTTCTTCACGAGGTGCTTCTTTAGGATCAGCTACTAACAACATGGTTGAATATAGAGTTGTTATTTAGTTTCTCTGAGATGTAGTTTCCCACCACATCTCATGTATTGAAGTTACACTTGACTCTCATTTAGTCTTCTCTCAACTATTGTGATTACCAGGTGAGGCATCCTTCTTTATTTCATCTATTTTTAAAAATTATATTACTTGAAATAAATTTTTCTTATATTACATATAAGAAAATTTCAAGACATCAAAATACTTTAGCTGATGCATATGAAAATTATGTCCTCAACTGGCATTTGTATCATACATGATAAAAATAACCAATCATACATAAAAAAACACATGTAAATATGACCTGTCACATGTATATATGTATAAATAAGTCCAAAAATATATAAAACAAGTCCAAGTTGACATATCCAATCAATAATACATATCAATATATACAAAACCGGGATCATAATCCCTCATGATGCAAATACTCCTAAGGAGAGGACAAAGCCTCATCTACCTCTACCACTACTTTTTGGTAACAAATAACACATCTAGATACTTTTCAGAGAAATATCAACCATGCAGGGGAACTCCCACTACACAGTCTTGCATCTCTATAGGAATCCTATCCATCTAGATAGTAGGACTATCATGAGTAAAACAGGTAATTCTTCCTTCAAGCGTCATAAGCATGGTGTCAAATCCACCTTCCTCTGTCGGTCGTACAAATAATCTAGGATTCCCATATGGTCATAATGGTCCAATATCTACATCAACCATTATGATTAGGATTATATTAAAAAAATATATAGGTGTCCATATTTACAAACTAAAACTCATAAAAATTTAATACATCAAAAAACAAAACATACCAATCTCTCCCCATGCTTCTCCGAGAGAAAGCATGCATTTCAAAATCTCCATGAAAATATAAACCTGCATATGGAAACTAATCGATGGTAGGAACCTGTCGACTCCACCATTCCTAAAATTTGTCATCAAAAGTAGCTCTAGTGTCTCCACCCCCTTTCCTCACCAAGACATCATCCCACCTGGTGATTCTAAGATCATGAGGGTGGGAGAGTGGGAGGGTCACTCTTGAAATCAAACCTGAAATCCACTCAATGAAGAAATTAGTGAGGATACTCGCATAACCAAAGTTTTTCTTCTTGACCATCTTGGATTCAGTAAGTTGCTTCGTCATGTTTACTACAAGACTGGTGCACCAATAAAAAATCACATTTCGCAAGCATTCTATACCAAGATGCATATAGTTGTGTGTAGCCAAATTTAATGTTTCCAAACTTGGAACCCGTGTAATGGTAGTCATAATGAATTTTAGTGGAAACATTGCAATTTGTGCAATTGCAATCTGACTTCTTAAATTTTGTGCTCTTGTCATGCTATAGGTGTTGACATAGTCTTGAATGGCCAAATCGCCCATCCCATGGACCAAGCATTTTAATTTTACAACTACTCTACGATGTGATAAATTGGTAATAATATATATATCCTCCATGATTATCTCTAGAAATTCACCTTGAAGACCAAATACACCTTGTTCGGGATCCCAATACCTTACCAATGTCTACAAGACTCTTTGTTAAGCCCACGTGTTCGTCGTGCAAAAAAAATTCAATAATCCACACTGGCGTAGCACATTTAGATTCAATATATCACACATTGATTCCCTATGTATCTCCTCATGTTCCCTTTCTCACCATATAATTTCCATATCTTCAAATTTACACTTATTTTGATCAAAATTCATAATTTTGTTTTTGAACTGTGGAAAATGTGGGTGAACTTCACTGCAACTCACATGCCACACATGGGTGAACACTTGTCCACTAGTATTTATTCTATGAACATGTGAGTCCACAATTCCCTACCTTTGTGTAAGAATTTTCACAATTATAACCTCTTTAAAACACCAAAAAATTATCTAAAAGAAAAGAAAAATGGTGTGAAAATGAAGTTTAGAGAGACATTGAGCACCTGTAATTCATAGTTTTGAAAACTTTCCACTATTTTTATCACGATCAGTAGTTGAATATCTAGGCCTTTTTTTCTCCAATCTAAGGTAAATTCACAAATAAGTTAGTCTTTCACCTTTTGTTATGTTTGTGCTAAATGTTTTTGAAATATTTACCTCATTGTGTATAGTTTCTATCACATTTTTTGATAATGACTAATGGAATTGGTTTCTTCCTCGGTCATGTTGGTAAAATGGTTTTCCAAGTTCGATTCACATCTATGGACAAAACACTATATATTATATCTCGACATATAGGATAGGACATCATCGTCTTGAATAATGTATTTATAGTTTACTCCATCTTTTGCCATAGGACCCATTTTTTTTGCATGGACTGCGACTTTAAACCTATTTATTCTCTTCAACTGTCATTTTTCTTCCATGGATTAGAGCTTATCTTACATGGATCACCCTAGTTAAAACCCTTGTTGTTATCATGGTTCCCATGCTACAGGTTTCTAGGTCTCGACAACCTTGTTTATTCTCTTATATGTGAAAAAAAGAGCTTCATACTCATTTCTTTTTCTGAATACCTTTCATATCAGTCTCCCATCATACGAAGTTACCTTTAGGCTCTTGTCAGACTCCTTAAATATGGAAAGATTGTTGAGTTATCCTGTTCCTTTAAACTCATTAAAGGAACATCCACATTAGTATAAGTTTAACCCTTTTCTGAACTATGCTGATTACTTACGAAAAAATAATACTCTAGTTCATTGTGTCTACAAGAGTATTCCCAAGTACAAGTTTATCTCTTTTTCGGGCCTCAGAGACTAAATTTAGGAAAAATAACCCAATCTGAGCTAACTTTTTTTTGTGCTCTAGTTTAAGAGATGAAAAATATTCTGAGTTTTTTTCATGCTATTTTCATGTTCGCTAAAAATTTAAGACAAATCGAGTTTATTATTTGTTTCCCGATACTCTCAAATCAATGGAACAACATGAGTGATATTTCTTTTCCTTCACACTTGTTAAACTAAATATTTATGCTCGTTCTTGAAGGAGCATCAATATAGTTATAGTTTAACCCTTTTTTGACCTCACCGACTAACTACGAAACATGAATACCTTAGTTCTCCTTATTTAAGAGAGTTCTCCTCTGGATTGTTTTATACTTTTTTTCTAACTTTGGAGACTAAATTTGTTAGTGATTGAGAAAAATATGAAGAAACTTTAACTTTAAAAATTTAATCCACAACTATAGTGCAGATAGGTCTTATATATAATCCAAAGACATAAATAAATCAAACCATGTAAGAAAGGATATACCCTGGGAAAACCCTCCGCTGACTCGAAGAATAAAAAACCCAGCAAACAATCTTATAGTATGATTTATAATCGACAGAGAATGATTAAAACACAGTAGAATATTTCTTTTCACTAAGAGAACTAGAGAGTAGAGATCAAATGGAACATTGTGATGATCTTTCCAAGTGCATACCACTTTAATAACAAGTCAAATTGGGTCATACAAGAAAGGTAGCTAATATTGCATGCTTTGGTAAGTAGTTAAGACTGAGAATACTGCTTTATCTTCAAGCATGTACCCTCAATGAATTTTTGTCAGGTTGGAAGTCCATAATTATTTCCCACAAAGACGATATTTTCCCTCCATCAATTCATCGACTTTAACTGTCTCTAACCGAGTTGTTAACTCAATGAATTGAACTTAATTGAATGGAACTTCATGCAATTGAATGGAACTACATGCAACTGAATGGAACTGTATGCAACTGAATGGAACTGCATGAAAATTAATGGAACTACATGCAACTGAATGTAACTGAACATAATTGAATGCAACTAAATAAAACTGAATGTAATTGAACATAATTGATTGTAACTTAACAAAATAGAATGTAACTGAACATAACTAAATGTAGCATGCAAATTAATGGAACTACATGCAACTGAATGTAACTGAACATAACTGAATTCAACTAAATAAAACTAAATGTAATTGAACATAATTGAATGTAACTGAACATAACTGAATTCAACTAAATAAAACTAAATGTAATTGAACATAATTGAATGTAACTGAACATAACTAAATGTAACTAGCGTTTCTCCATAAGTGTCATATTCAACAATCACTTGCATAAATTAAGGAGTTTATTTCTTAATTAACTAAACTTGTTTTATCACAACTAAGACTTGGCTGATGTCTTGTCAATTTGATTTCACTTGGTGGCATGCATGGGTAATTCGAATTCTCTCTCTATCTTTGTGCTCATATTAATTTTTCTCTGCATGGTCCATATTTATTTTCATTAATTCTATATCATATCATACTCATAATAATTGTTTTGAACCTATGAGCATATGTATTACCCCAGGTCATAACATGCTAAAGTAAATCACTCTAGAGGTAGCTAATCCCTAAAGGAGACTTGTACCACCTGTTGACCATGACTAGCCATACATCACATAGTATATCCTTGAGACGTAATACAACATAATTCATGTGAACTTGATCCACCATAAGATCCAGACTTGATACAACACAAGTCTCATACCTTAACATAAGGTCATATCTTAACCATAAGATTCTAGTACATGGCATATAACTTGAATATGACAATGTCATGTGAACTTAATACAATATAGGTTCTGGACTTGATACAACACAAGTATTAGACCTTAATACACCATAATGTCAAGGAGAATATCTGAACCCAATTACAACATAGATTCCATACTCGACTATAAGGCAAGTCTCGGACATTAATACAACATAAGGTCATGCAGAATAACTGACGAAGCTGTACTCTCAACACTCTCTCTCAGCAAGGGAGACATTCTTTGCCATACCAAGCTTATCTCGAAAGTGTTTAAACTTCATCATAGATATAGGCTTGTCACAAAATTGCAATCTTCTCATCAGTACCTATGTACTGGAATTCATTTTACATGACCATGACTTCAATGAAATAAAACTTCATCTCAATGTGTTTTTATCATAACACACATACAGGGTTTTCGAGAAATATTGACTATTAATACCTAATGAATGTAGGCTCAAGTATTTCACCCTATTAGGTATTTTCCCAAGCTACACTAATCCTCAATATGTAGTACTATCCGCAAAAACACATTTTGCTTCTATAGTAATCTCAGACATACATCTTGCTTCTGTAGTACTAGCATCAAATTACATCGCTTATCTTAGGATAAACAATTATAGCTTGATAACACGATCATTTAATAGGTCTGCCATGTATCCAATACAATAAATATCATATTATAATGTACCTCAAGGATACTCAAACATATGCTTAGCAGTAAGCATAAAATACAACATCTCTTCTCAAAGACCAACCAACTACTTACACAAAGTAGCATCATTTGGATCCAATCCAAAATAAATTTTATCTAAATTAGAGACCATGGATTGTAAATCCATTGCATACAATATGATACAACAATAAATATCCTATTCTAATTTACCTCAAGGTTACTCAAACATATTCTTAGTAGTAATCATAATATACAATAACTCTTCTTAAAGACCAACCATCTACTTACACAAAGTAGCATCATCTGGATCCAATCTAGAATAAATTTTCTCTAAAGTAGAGACCATAGATTTAAATCCATTGCATACAATATTATACAAAAAATATGTAATAACATGCATAAATAAATACTTATCTTTTCTTTCACTCTTCAATATTTGTTGACGTTTTGAATGTTTTGCTATCTGGGGAAGTTCTTTGTGAACTTGCCATTCTTTGTGATGTTCTCCAAGTCATGATCACTTTCTAAGTGATCCTTCTCTTTATATTTGAGAACCCTAACTGCATCTCTGAGAGTTTTAACTTTTCTATGAAAGTCCATACTATAACTCTTCTTGAGTATCAATAGTCTCTGAGACTTTGACCATGTCTCTGCTCATGTGGATTCTCTCCACAAGATATCACAACCCATGGATTCCTATGTCATGTACCATGACTAACTGATTGGGAATTTATTTTTTATTGCCTATGAAGACACGTCAATACTCCCTCTTCAACTAGATGAGTTCTTACGTACTATACCAAGCTTGTCTCAGACATAGGATTCGTAATAATGTTAGCAATGTTGCTCATTTGTGGATATGTACCATCTATCGAATATAACTAACTAGAACCCTCAAAATATTACTTATTTTCAATATGATCAATCTAGAGAAACACATGTGATCTTCATCAATCACTATACAAGTCATATTTCATATATCTTTGAAACTCTATTTTACTGATCAAGACATATCTGAGTCCACATACACTTGTACCAAGTAGGTACCACAACACATGTTTGGTACATGTCTATGTACAAACTACAAAGCACATAACATATCCTGAGACCTGTGACTTACCAAATACATATCAACTCACCCGAGATCCTCCAAATATGAAATAAGAATTATAAAATTTCATATTTACTTTCATATGTGTGGCCATGGATTTGTAGTCCATCATCTTGAAACTCTTCAGGATATTTTACTGCACATTTTCCTTAACTAAGGAACATCTTTGTCTAGTGACTTCCACACCGCTAATCATAAGAATCATAACAATATTCTTGAATATAGTTCTGATTTTCCTTTTGAATATGAGCATCATGGACATACCCTTTTTATAGGAGTTACATCAATCAGTTACACTGGTTCTTCAAGAGCTAGCGATACTAGCAATTCCCTCTCACCATGTAAATCTAAGAATCATGATCTAGGTCCTCCATCATGCAGAGTTATGTTGATCTATACATGAATATATTCTTTGACACATGAATATAAATAAGATAGAATACCTTCAAGAGTCTTCACATCTATCATACTAGGATTAATCCATCTATTCTATCTACTTCCCAAGAGACATAGGAGCCTCCCAAACTATTTTCTTTCAGGCTCACCCATCTGAATGACTCTACATTCATGTCCTTATTTAATTTTATGTAAGGTCATTTCCATACAAGAAAAAATATTCTAATGGTTATAACCATTTCATACTCATGAATTTTATTAACATGAAATATTCTCAATATACTGATAATGATTTACATAGCTATGTATAATTATTGACCAACCGGTTCAACATAACCCATTATAATATTATATAGATATGCATCTGTATATCAGTCCTATATCAGTCGAAAAAATCTATTTTATAAAAGAAATATACAACCCCGTGTTCACATCTCATTAGGTAAGCATGAAGCCCTCTATATAGCCAACTATGTAGTCTTATGCTCATAGTTTATGAAACAATCATGTTGTACTAAATTTCATGTCTTATGGATGATGTTTTCAAACCTGTATCATTCCTATATGAGTATATATCAGTCTTACATAAGTATTATATCAGTACTACATCATCTCTCAAAATTTGGACTCATGAGATTGATAACATACTAATAAAGAATGATAAAACAATGCATATGCTAAACACAATTCCAAGTCTAGGAATACAAATCTATATGACAGTCATGAAAGATAAAAAAAAATTGGATCTGATTTATAAAAGAAAAAAAATAAGTTACTCATCTATATTGTTTTTTTGGGATCCCTCTTGATTTATGCACTGTTGCGGAGATAGGTGGAGTCCTTCTTTATTCACTGCAACTTTAAAGACTGACAAATAAAAAAATTAATGCATGTAGTAGAAAGTGTGTATCTGCATGGGAATAAGGATCCAATGAAACCAAGAGAGAATTCTCTTCTTAACTAAAGGAAATATTCCTTTTGGTCATCCTTTTCCTTGGATGATTTCTCTTGAGAAGGTTCACCTCCTACAGTGGTCGAGGCATGAATTCTTCCTTCTTTTATTTTCCTTCTATTTAAATCCTATATGAAGTGACCTACCTTTTTTACAATAGAAACATATTAGTTTTTATTTGTCCATTCCTTTATTGATCTCTTTCTTCTTTGTACAGAAAGTATTATTGGCAGAAAAGGGTTTTCTTTATTTCTTGGTTCTTTCTGTGAGGGAAATATTATCCTCCTTAGTGCTCACCATCTTGTTCTAAATGCCCCCTTCTTTTTGGATGCAATCATGCCAAAGTATTTTGAAATTGGGTTTCTCTTCTCTTTCATTTACCACAGCAATGAAGGTCTCCCATGAGGATGGGAGTCCGTTGATGGCAGTTTGTAGAATATCATCCTCATCCTTTTCTACATCAGTTCTTACTAGTTGATCCTTCACTTGTGAAATATTGTGAAGAATGATGCCACGGTCTCATCCTTCTTCATATTCATGTTGTGCAAATTGTTCTTCAAAGCCATCTTTTGAGTAGGGGCCTTCTTCTCATAAATATTTATGAGTGTGTAAAAAACAATCCTTTGGCGTCTTCAATGGTGTGATCACCAACATGAATTTTTCCTTCATAGATTCATATATGATCACTTTTTCTTTTGCTTGATTCTTCTTGTAATTTGTTCTTCCTTCATTTTTAGTGAGCTCTTCGATCATGATGACCACAAAAGAATCAAGATCATGCTCTTCAAGAATATTGATCACCCTCGCCTTCCATGTATTAAAGTTGGGTGTTCCTTTGAGTCGATCTTCAGGTCAGATGGATATTGATGCCATTTATTCTAGACCTTAGTCAATGCTTCAATATCTATGGAGGATGTTACATCGAAATATTCTCCTATTGATACATGTGTAAACCCTTTGCCTAATCCACAAATTTACCTCTGCTAAAGTGGATTGATATTGAGGTTGTTTATGCGTTTTTCCCCTCTTTAGGAAGGCCATCACTCTTTCCCTTCATTATAGAAGCATCAATGATTCCATTTCTCCTAAATAAAGGTGCGTCGATGCTCTTTCCCTTCATGCTAGAAGCACTGACGGTGCTCTTTCCCTTCCTGCTAAGTGTGCCGATGGTGTTTTGAGGGAAAAAAATGAAGCTTCGAGACCCTTCTCGAAGGTGGATGAGGTGGAGAATTATCCCCATCATCTAGCTGATGTGGCATTTGGTTCCTAACCTATGGGGAAGATCCCTTAGACCCGTTCTCCTAATCCTCAACCTAATCTATCCCTTTAGACTTATAAATTAAACCCTCTCTCCATTATGAAGGGAGGAAGGACTATGGTACTATTACGCTAGTGGAATTTCTAGGTGATCCCTATCATCCTTTGGGAGGTTTACTATATTGATTTGGAGGCTTGGCTTGGATTATTGGATAGAAGGTTGCAGTGTTAAGGCTAGGTTGTGACATTCCTTCTTTGTAATTCTATGTATATCCTTGATTACATTAATACAAATTTATTTCCATAAATGTTATTGTATTGACAATGTTTAGAGATTTCTTCCTTAACTTTTAGCTTAGATCAATTAATGTTTGGATACACATGTACTGTTTTCTTGTTCCACTTGCTTTACAGGGTTTTGTAGCTGGAGATCTGAAGGCTATGGAGCTTGGATCAACAAAGCGAGAAGTGTATATGCATACTTCAGGTACGTGATCTATTTGTTAACTTGCATTTATGTTTGATCTAGGAAAGTAGGTTGCATTGTGTATTTGATTTGTTCTAGATCCACTTGGAATAGGGAGATCTAGCTTGAGTCCCTTTTATTAGATTTATCCAATAACAGAGGCTTAGAGTGTTTGTAGAAAATAATCTCTCGCATTCCCTTACTTTGATACCATGTTATTGATTGAGAAAAATATGAAGAAACTTGAACTTTAAAACTTTAATCCATAGTTACACTACAGATAGATCTCATCAATAATCCAAAGACATAAATAAATCAAACCATAGAACACAAGATATACCCTGGGAAAACCCTCCACTGATTCAGAGGATTGTTGGCAAGTGGATCAAGTGTGCAAGGTGAGACAAAGAAGATATCGACAAGTGGCAAAGTCAAACTACGCAGGAGAAAGATACCGACAAGTGTGGTTGGCTTGGTCGATTAATTAGAATTTTTGGTCCAAGTTAGTTAGAGAGTCTTCTTATGTGGACCATTTTGTAAGAGAATGAGCCTATAAATAGACTTAGAAGTAGGATCTATGGATCATATAATATTTTAGGAATATTTTGGCGAATAGTTTGTTTGGATATCTGTTTGTGATATGCAGATGAATGTGTTTTGTGTTTTGGTCAGAGGCTTTCGCCCAAGGGATTTTTTGTAATATTGGAAGCTAATATAAGACAAAATTTGATGATGGAATTCCTATCTTCTTTTGTGTTGAATATGAAATGTTGTGATCTATAATTTCCTATTTGATTTGAATGATGCGAAGTCTTATGGTGATTATTGTGTTAATACATATCGATGTCTTCGTTAAAGTTGTGTTTTTTTATGTTCAATGTTAATGATGATAATTAAATATTGTGATAGATTTGATTAAACCATGGATCTCCAAATGAAACTGTGATAGAATAAGAACATTACGTAAGTCCTCTTCCTTCTGTGAAAATGTGGTTCATGCAGCCCTCCCTCAAGCATCTCGGGTGAGACTACATCTGCTTTGTAGGTGTTGTTGTATAGGGTAAAACCTATCTAGGTCAGTGTTTAAGGAGATCATGATGAAGGGTGTCGACGGATCTGTACATGAACCCTTGTTGACTGACTGTGTGTCAACAAATGGTCTTGTTTCCAAGACCATAGTGCGAGGAAGAAGGGGACATGTTGTGGCACCCGAAAAAATTGGAAATCCACGGTTGGCTCGATCAGAAGGCTCGAGAATTCATAGCAGAAGAAAACCAGAGTTCAATTCTCAACAGAAGAGTGGTTGGGAGAATATATTTAATCTAATATTCACTAAGTTTTCTTCACTCAGTTTCCGATTATTCTGTACGAGTGGTTGGCACAACTTACTTTCCAAAAAAGGAACCTCCAAGGAGGCGAACCTGATCAATGGACCCCTGAGTTTGGAAGGATATATCACTGAGTTTGTTGTCGACATACTCAAGTCATACAATGATGTAGAGAGGGAATTCTTCAAGGAACCAAGGAGGTCGAAATGGAGGCTTTAGTCGAAGAGGAGGCATGGGGTGAGGTCGTGGACCTGTGACATGTTATAATTGTAGAGCATTGGGGCATTATTAAAGAGACTTTCCGAATCTACAGTCTCTATGTACCTACTACAGTGGTGTAGATCATACTATTGAATATTGTCCATAGTTGATTGTGAAGTGGCAAGAGAAGAATGTTACACCTCCACCACATAACCAAAACCAAAACCAGGACCAGAACTAGAACCAAACAAAACTCAGAATCAATCACCAGGATTGAATGTAGGGAATATTTTAGTTGAACCCAGGATTCATCCAGCAGATGTTGGAGTGATCAATCACAGAGGAGAAATGATGGGAGATGATGGACAACTGTTACACCCAATTCTCGTCATCAACATGTGATAAGATCCTAAACATTCATTGTGTCCCTCATTCCAAAATATTGAAGTGAAAACATTGATCCATATCTCAAGCTTGCATATAAAAACTAAGCACCGCTTCTACCCTTAAGCCTAGGAGCTGTACCTTCTTCAGCACCTCCTGATTTGAGTTGAATACAAGTGGTGGAACCACCTTTACTCTTTGCTTGAAGAGTGGTTCTTCCCTAGAACCGCTCTGTCATCAAGGAGCACGAGAGGTGCCCTTGGCAAAAGTGAAAAAGAGAGACTTCATGATGCTTCTAGATCAAAAGCTTCATGGAAGGCCTTATCCTTATTCACTTGGGTCAGTTGAGCTCGAGATCCATCCTTTGGGGATCTCCTATCCACCTCACCCACCAAAATATCAACCATCTCTATCCACTTGAGGCCTATAAAAAAAGGCTCATACCCCATGGTTGAGAAGAGAGCAAAGTCATGCTACCATTTTGACATTCTAGCCTAATCCATTAGAGTGGGCATAGATGAGCAATTTGGAGATATTGGGGATAACACATCGGTTTTGTGGAGGAGTGCATCAACAATAAGGCACGGGTTGTAAACTCTTTCATTATTTATCAATGCAAAGTTGGCTCCTTTCCCATATACTTGTTATGTATAATCTTGCATTTTTATTATCGGATTCCTTAGTCATTGATATAGATCTATAGATGATGTTATGGTACTTTTGATATTTTTTGTTTGATGTGTTTATGCAAGTATTTTCTTGGAGATTTTTCACCATAGGTGAAGAGCCACATCATTCCATAAAATATTGTATTCCAGGTGCCTGTAGTTTCTAGGAGAAGTCTTCTAGCCTTGTTGTGAACTATTTGTTCTGGATATGAACCATTAAGACCAAAGGAACAGCTTCTATCTCCAGAAGGTGAAAAATTCCTAACAATGCCACTCCAAATTTACAACCGGAAGCTCAAAAGAAGGTACAATTCGAATTCCATGCTGACAAACAAAATTTCTTCGACACAAGAAACATATTAAATAGAAACACTGGTAAGTTTCCTATCTATGGAATACCACCTACTTTTTATTTAACAACGAACCCGGAACAATCATGGAAGGTCGATACATTGCAATTTTTTTTGGCAAGCTGTCTATCCCTAGGAAGAGATCCTGATGCATTAGCGAAAATAACGAAATTGTTGTATCGACAGGAAAAAAGGATGACAAGACCATGCTTTCAATTCTTTGCATAAGAAGAAAATGGGAAAGGAAATGAGGATGAATGTCCACAGAACTGTGTTTTATTCAACTCTTTACAAAAACCACAGTTCTGATCTGCGCACTCAGCTGCAGATCCCTTCAATTCCTCAAGCTGTGCACTTAGCTGCAGATCTTCTTAATCACCCAAAAACCCTCTACGCACACAGCTGCAGAGGTCATCCACCCACACAGCTGGGACTTAACCTTTCTTACAAAACTAGCCTTAGCTTCGCATCAAATCATCTTACATTAAAATCCTAACCTGACTCTTTTACAAAAGTGCTTATTTATACAAGTGCACTTATTACAAAACCATGGGCTTAAACCATGGGCACCCCGAACCCTAAACCCTGGACTTAAACCATGGGTTAATTAGAAAAAGAGGGCTTTGACTCAACCCCGACACCCCTAAGACTATTTTGAGTCGCAACTCCACTTATAAGCTTCCACAAAAACCGCGGAGTTACCAAAATTAAGGACCGTTAAGGTGCGCGCCCCAACAGGCCCCTAAGACTCACCAGTGTCCCTTCTCGGGACACTCAGCTGCTTGTTTGGTGGTAGAATGATATCTTCAGCTGCTTGCTCCTTCTTTATGATCTCCTTACGTACTCTTTTAGGATCTGTATCCATTTGCATCTCTGTAGCCATCAGCTTTAATTTTTCTGCCCTCCTGATCCCTTATATGCCTGTCATCATTGTCATCGTTTCTGCTACTTCTACCACGGCCGTAGCTTGCTTAATTCTTCATCCTTTCATTCTTAGCATACTTTCAATGTTCCTTATGCTGTTGTCTTCCTTCGCGAGATTTATGATGGTCATGGGAATTGTTGATCCTTATAAAGCTATCAGCGACTCCATCCCTCGAACTGCCTCCCATTCATGTCCTATAGAACATTTGTTCATCCACAACTTTGGGTCCTTAGTAGACAGGGCCCCTGTGATTGCATGCCAATGTACTTTTGCATAAGAAAAACAGCATGCCTCCATTCTGCTGAGCCAGGAGGATACATCTCGGGATCCTTCGGAGTCTTTCCTGAGGGCTTGTGCCTTTCTTTGTTCTGCTTAGAGCGAACTTCTGCCTTAAATTTCTTTCTGGTTGATCATATATACATTGGCTGCTTCAGTGCTGGAGACTTCTCCTCGCAGGGTGGATTGCTCATAAGGTTCTACAGACCTCTCTCCCTAAACTCTCATAACAATTCCTGGACTTTGCGATCATTCGACATAGTGCTAACTGTAAACTCAAATAAATGCGCAATGCAGGAGTCGCAGGCCTGTGTGGCTTCTTATAGAATCTCACGACAAAATCTGTCATGATGTTGCATGAATGACACCAAATCTGCTGGAGAGGCGGTAAATCCTGTCCACACGACGCTAGATTTTCCCAAGATCTCATCATTACAGGCTGTTAAGGCAGTTTACGTGCTGGCTCCACCAAGTCTAGTTTGTCCCATCAGTCACATTTTAGGATGCGACACACCTTTCTTCTTCAACATAACCACTAACTTCAGCTTCGCCTCAATGAGTACCTTCGACACAATATTGGCCTTCGACCCATCCTGACCCAAGCGGAAACCAAACTTCAACCTTCGAACTTTGACAGTCTTCAACACTTCGTAGCTTTGAGAATAGCTTCATTATAGTATAGTACCCAATTCCAACTGTTCTTGGTACTTAGACTGTCCTTCTTGCTGTTACTTCTGATTAGGGGGTCCCGGCTTGTCCCTGTACTTCTTTAACCTACTTCCATTCACCATGGAAGGTAAAATTTCTCCATTCAATTTAGCTAGCTGGACTGCGCCACCATCGTTAACTCTCTGCACTATGTATGGTCCTTTCCAATGTGTCTTGAACTTACCCGGGAATTTCATGAATTTACTATCATATAAGAGCACAAGATCATTGTGGAACTGCTTCTTCTTAATGTGTCTATCATGTCATGCTTTTTCTCTGGCTTTTTTTACTTGCTGCTGGAACCTTGCGATGAATCTGTCTTCTTCAAGTTCTAGTATATTTGCTAGTCTTTCTTTCATCATAGCTGAATCATCCATCTCTATGAAAGTAGATATTCTTAGGCTAGGAACAATTTACTCCATGGGCATGACTGCTTCTTGTCCATAGACCAACCTAAAAGGTGTATGGCCTGTCAGCTTCTTGCAGGTGGTTGTATAAGCCCATAGTACTGCTGGAATTCTAAGATCCCAATCATTTCTGTTAACATTGCAAACCTTCGTCAGAGCATGTTCAAGGATCTTGTTGAAGGCTTCGACAGTTCCATTTGCTTGAGCATGATAGGAAGTACTCTTTTGATGATATACTTGAAATTCTTCAGTCAATACTTCAATAGTCTTATTTAGGAAATGTGATCCTTGATCACTCATAAGAATTCTAGGACACCCAAATCTTGACAAGATGTTATCGAAAATGAACTTCGCAGCTGTAGTAGCGCTATAGTTCTTGACCGGTTGAGCTTCGGCCCAATGAGTAAGGTAGTCGGTTGCTGTAATAATCTATCTTGCTCCGGATTTCTTCGCAGGGGGATTGATAGGTCCAACAAAATCAATAGCCCACTTGTCAAAGGCTTGTAAACTTACCTGTCGAACTAGAGGCATCTCGTCCCTCCTGGATGGTTTTCATGTCCTCTGACAGATGTTGCAGCTGTGGTAATACTCTCTTGCATCCTTATGAATTGTGGGCCACCACAATCTAGCTGTCAGAATCTTCTGTGATGTAGCTTTTCTTGCGTAATGACCTCCTGCTGCTCCAGAATGTGCCTCGGCCAAAATTAATGGCTTTTCATGCTCCAAGACACATCTGCGCAGTATTTCATCTGGTCCCATCTTATATAGCTATCCTGCTATTAAGGTAAAGTTGACTGCTCTAACCACTAGCTGCTTCTTCTGCTGTGTTGTCATTTCGGCGGGTGCAAAACCTGTAGACAAGTACTGAACAATATCCTGAAAATAGTCATCAACCATCTGGATGGAAAAGAACTAGGCATCAGGAAGACCTTCGTCCAAACTAATGGGCTCTTCTCCTGACTCGAGCTTCAACAAGTGGTCAGGACCTAGGTGAAGTCTTCCAGGTTTGAATATGATCTCAAAGTCATATTCCTGAAACAGAATCAACCATCTGCATATCTTTCCACCTAGCACAGGCTTGTTAACCAAATACTTCAACGCAGAATGGTTAGTGAACATCTTAAAATGAGATCCTAACAGATAGTGACGAAACTTTTTCAATGCATAAACCATAGCTAGACCTTCTCGTTCTGTCATAGTATAATTCTTTTCTGCTGTGGACAATTTTCTACTTGCAAAAGAAATAGGGTGATCAATATTACCTTCACCTGACTGAGCCAATACTATACCCAGAGCAATGGAGGATGCATTGGCATGCACATTAAACTCCTTATTCCATTCATGGAATACTAAGATAGGGGCAGTTACCATATTTTCTTTCAAAATATCCAAGCTTTCTTGACACTCAGGTGTCCATTCAAACTTAATATATTTCTTCAACTACTTTTCCATAGGGGCTGTGATCTGAGCATATCCTTTAATGAATTTCCTGTAATATCCAGTATGACCAAGTGTAGTGCGAAGTTGCTTAACAGACTTCGGAGGTGGCAAGTTCACAATAATGGCTATCTTTGCAGGATCCATCATCAGTCCTTTCTTACATACAATGTGACCTAGCAAAATTCCAAAAGGTGCACAAAAGATACACTTTTTCAAGTTCAAGGAAATCTGATGCTGTATACACTTGTCCAGCATAAGTCTTAAATTAGCTATATGGTCTTTTAGTAACCCAAAGATAGTCCAATCATCAAAATAAACTTCTAAGAATTTATGTATAAATTCCTTAAATGCAGAGATGACTACTCTAGAAAATATAGCAGGTGCATTCTTCAAACCAAAGGGCATAACTGTATACTGAAAGGATCCCATTTCTGTGGCGAAGGTTGTCTTATGTCGATCTTCTGGAGCAATTCTAATATGATGGTAACCTGAAAATCCATCAGTGAAAGAGTACACTTCTTGACCTCCAACATTGTCTAAAACTTCATCTGTAAAGGGAGTAGGGAAAGGATCATGTAAACAGGCATCATTCAGCTTCCTCAGATCAACACAGATTCTGATTTCTCCCTTAGTCTTCTTTTCTTGCACCACCATAGGACTGACCCATTCAGATTCTTCAACAGGCTCAATGATTCCTGTAGCAAGCATCTTATCGAGCTCCATTCTAACTTTTTCTTTATACTTAGGGTTCATCCTTTAAGGGCGCTGTTTCACAGGCTTTGCATCAGGTTTCAAAGGGATCTTTATCACTCCTATATCACCAAGGATACCTTTCATCTCTGAGAACTTCGTCGAAAATAGGTCCTGAAACTCATGGAGAAGTTGGGTCACTTTGCTCACCATTTCTTCATCCCAATAATCTCCAATGATAGCATACTTAGGATTTCCTTCTGATCCAATGTTTAATGTCCGCATATTCAAGGGATGAATCACTTCAGGTGCTTCAACTGTGAAGTGCTTCAACTGCGGGTCCATGCACTTCGCAGTGTCCTTCTGACTCAGGAATGTTAATGTTGCATGGATCATCATCCTCATCAATTGCGAGGTTATAACATTCTATTGCATTAGCTTCTTGTTCCTTCCAATCAGGTTGGTATTCTGCTATTTCTTGATCATCAAACACTTTAGTATGGATCAACCTAACAGCTGCGTCCAAAGCAGGACAAACCTCATTAATAGAAAAGTTCAGCACAAAAATATCAACAAGACTATCCCAACTTATAGTACCATGGCGAAGCTCGACCTCCGCATACCAGTTCTTTGCTATAGGTTCCAGGGTGTGCACAAACCTATGTACCCATTCTTCATGAGGTACATGCTTCCATGCTTCGTAGCATTGCTCCAAATGTCCCTGAGGACTTCGCACCTCGTGAGGTTGATCCCTGAATCTTAGGCAAAGGGACTTCTGGCACGCTTCGCAACTATGAATGTACTTTTTATTACCATTCCACCATCTGGCTGCTGTGGCTCTGAATGCTGAATCTAGAATCTCCATTTTCTGTGAATCTGGTACCTGCTCTGAGAATTGTATAATAAAATCTGTTGGGTCTGTCAAGCCATCAAAGGTAGGCAAGTCTCTTGTCTGTGAACCAAGCCATCTGAGAGATTAGGTAATTCTTACACATCGATGTCCATGTAGTTCATAAAGTCTATTATGCCAATTCTCTAGACCGTCATCTGAATCCTTCATGCAGGAGCTGTCACACTGCCAATCCATGATACCTTCGGTCGTAGGATCAACATAATCTTCTTCCTTAGCTGTGATGTTGTATATATGGTCCAAAACATCCTGATTTTCATCTCTTAGTGGTTCTGTGTACCTTTCTCCTTGAGAAGGGTCCAGTGGTACTATGACTCTCAAACCTTTCCCTTTGAAAGTCATCTGTCTCTTCTTAAGGTTAATGACTCTAGCATTGTCTATTGCCCACTCAATTCCTAGAAAAGCTGGGTAGGGGTTGCTATCATCAATTAGCTCAATGAATTCAAAGTCTGCTAAAGTACTGACCCCATCAATATCTACTGGGACACTAGGGAATCTTCCTAGGGGCACAATCTTCTGCTGATTAGCTAATCTCAACTGTATAGGAGACCGTTTAAGGGTAGGTTTTCCCATTTGTTTCCATGTTTGTTTAGTGAGGACATTGACTTCTGATCCTAGGTCTAGAATGACATCAGTCATGTCATATTCTCCTATTTGAGCATGCAATCTCATTTCTCTTCCAGTTCTTCTTACTCTATTAACAGTTTTTTCCTTACCAGAGCTTCGCTGAGGTTCGCAAGAAGCAATAACTTTCTGTAACTCATTTAAAGCATTCTTATTTCTTAAGAGCTTCATGCAACTCTGTAAAAATGAAGACAGCGTACTTACTTTATCCATCGAAGCTTCTTGAGACTGTGACTGCTGCTGATGCTATTGCGCAGGTGCTACTGGTGTGCTCGAATCAGCAAAGTCTTTTTTGGCTTCCAGAAATGTCTCTTTTTCTCTTCCCACATTGAAGGTTGGAACTTTCTCTAGGGCCTTATGAACCCAAGCCTCATCAGGCTATTTCTCCTTATTCTGTATTTGCGTCGTAGCGCCACTCCTTGTAACAACATTAATGGCTGGGACAGGTCTTTTCTCTACAACAATCATCTGAATATTCTGAGTAGGAGCACTATTTCTTTCTTGTTTCTTGGCTATCAGCTGCGGGCATTGCTCAATCACATGGTCGACTGCTCTGCAATATCGACATGTTGTAGTTGGGTTTGAACAGTCTCTAGCTAGATGTCATGCCTGATTACAGTTATAGCACAAAACCTAGCCTCGACCTCTTCCAGGAATACCACCATGACCACGACCTCCAAAAGTACCTCTACCTGATGTACTACCACGGTAACCATATCTCTCATTGCTTTGTCCATCGTTTTGTACCCTATAAGCGTCATAGGTCCGTTCTCTCATGAGGTCAAAACTGCGACATTCATCTTCGTTGTGTCTAACTGACTTACAGAACTTGAAATAGGGGTTCTTAGGTACTTGCACATATCTCTGCAGCATATAGCAGTCTTCAGGTCGATGCTGGCCAGTTGTCCTACAGATCTCACAATATAGAACACTAGGGTTGAATGGGTTTGGCGCACCAGAATTTAGGTAGTTTCTTACCGTAGGACACTGTTCCTTGTCGTGACCCTCTGTTCGACATCGTGTACACCAAACCTCTTTGCGACTAGATTTCCCCTTCTTCATGTCGCGAAGCTCCAAAGCCATTTCTGCCAACTGCGCTTGTATTTGAGCTATACTAGAATTATCTTCGACAGGAGCTGTTTCGAGCTTCATAGCAATTTCCAAAGCCTCTTGCTGATCAACAACCTTCTGTTGCATGAGTGGAGTCCTGATATGCGGTAACAAAGCTGCAATGAACCATTCCTTATGCTGCGTTGGTCCAATAGTGAAACTAACTTGATCTAGCAGAACTTTGAACCTCTGATCAAAGTCCCAAACTGATTCTCCTCGCCTCTGCTGAATCTCTTTCAGTTCAGTTATACACTGTGACTCTGATTTAGGCTTCTTGAACTCTTTGATCATTGCTTCTTTTATATCAGCCAAGACATGGTTCTGAGTACTGGAAAATTTCATGAACCAGGTCAAAGCGCGGTCTCTAAAAGAAGTAACCAGCTGCGCTCTTCATGTATCTTGATCTGTAATGTTCTTAGCAGTCCACACGGCTTCACATAAGAACCAAAACTGTTCTGGATCCTTTGATCCAGTTCGTTTAAAGACTGGGAGCTTAATGTCATCATTCATATGGGCCATCGCGGATCTAGGGGGGGAGTTAGGGGGACTGGTAGTAGGCCGGGGGGAACTTACTGGGGTAGACTTACCTGTGACAGGAATACTCGGGCTAGGGTTAGTTTCAGACTGCGACGGGTTCTCAGGGGTAATAGGTCTTCGCTGCGGGGTTACCAGAGGGTTTCCAACGGAAGGGGTTTCGTCGGGCGTTGGGTCTGCTGGACTTACAGGGGTGTACTCGGTATTCTGACCTAGGGTATAGGATCCAAAATTCCTCTTGTATCTTTTACCACTTTGCTCGTCGAAGTCACTTTCACTTCCAAACATAAGTTAGTACTACTAAATCTAACAGTTTGATTCAATGAGCAATATACCTTTTTCAGCCAATAGCATTTTAATTTTCAAATTAAATGAATTCAAGTACTTACCCCTTGGTCCTTTGAAAAAATGTCGTTCGGCTTCACTGAAGGAAGTACTTGTGTCGATGGCGAACTCCGTCACAAATGCTTCAAGGGTTCGCTTTGTACAGAAATCAACAGCTCGGGATATCTCGTTGTTCACCCTTTTCAATATATTAATTCTTGCGGGGGTCCAATCAGGAAACTGATCTTCTTGGAAGTTCGTCTTTCTCTCTGTCAACCTTTGTAAGAAGTCATCTGAACTACGACGTGGATCTTTGTTCTCTTGTTCAGCAAATTTCAGATAAGTATTTTCAATCCAATCATCGATTTCTTTCACTAGGGGCCTCCAAAACACAGCCCTCTAGGTACGACGTAAACCCCTCTTGAGCAGATACTGAGTTCAACCGAAAACAGAACTAATTTGTTGGGATTTAGGGCAGACCCGGGTTCTATACTTTTGTCTTTGCACCAACAAAAGACCCACAGTGTTGGCCCTTTCGGCAACAACCTGCAAACAAGTTGCAGTCTCACCCGAAACAGCTATGGGGTGCTGCAGAATCAGGTTTCTGCAAGCAGAAGAGGGATATTACTGTACCTTTACCCTTTAACAAATAATAATCATACAATACAAATCTTCGACATTCACTTATATAGCTTCGCAGTTAGATAAACAAACAGTGTCTTCCTTAACCCTTAACTAGGAATTCACAGCGAAGTTAGTATTTAGCAGTGATATTACTTATCAGTTATCTACTTATCAATGCATAAAAGAACATAACAGAGACAGCACAAAAGAACCACAACACAATATATAATGTGGTTCACCCCCAGTTTAGGGGCTACGTCCAAAGAACTATGTTTTATTCAACTCTTTACAAAAACCACAGTTCTGATCTGCGCACTCAGCTGCAGATCCCTTCAATTCCTCAAGCTGCGCACTTAGCTGCCGATATCTGCGCACACAGCTGCAGATCTTCTTAATCACCCAAAAACCCTCTGCGTACACAGCTGCAGATGTCATCCATGCACACAGCTGGGACTTAACCTTTCTTACAAAACTAGCCTTAGCTTCGCATCAAATCATCTTACATTAAAAGCCTAACCTGACTCTTTTACAAAAGTGCTTATTTATACAATTGCAATTATTACAAAACCATGGGCACCCCGAACCCTAAACCTTAGACTTAAACCATGGGTTAATTACAAAAAGAGGGCTTTGACTCAACCCCGACACCCCTGAGACTATTTTGAGTCGCAACTCCGCTTACAAGCTTCCACAAAAACTACGGAGTTACCAAAATTAAGGACCGTCAAGGTGCGCGCCCCAACAATGGGATCATTCCTATAATGTTTCTAAATACTACATCAATTCCACCGCATATGGAGAGATAGGATGGCGAAGTACTAGCTCCGCATCATCAGACTCCAATGATGCACTAGAGAATTCGTGAAACCGATTACATGAAGTATCAATCAGAAAATACGGACAAGTCACTCAGTCAATACATTGGTTCGCAATAGAAGTGATTGAAATACCGACATATGAAGCACTACCTAACTTGGATGGGTTTATCGATGAATTTGAAGATAAATTATCAGATACCTAGCCATTGTTGGTTTTGGACGAAGCACTGAAGGCCACTCCAGCAGGGTGGTGGGATACACATAAGAGCTCGATAGGTGAATGGAAGATATGTTGCAGACTAATGGAAGTTTGAATTGGGGAAGTAGAAAACTACCAAGGAAATAAATATGATGGAAGAATGGATCCCCACATTCATCTATCCGCTTGCCAAATTGCATGAATATCAAAGCTGAAAGAATAATGGGTACATGCATTTTCCCATACGTTAGACGAAGTACCATGAAGATGGTATGTATCGGATGAAATGAGAAGGGAAATTACATAATGGGAAGAATTGACTATCTACTTCAGTCATAATTTCAACTTTTCAAATGATGATCCAATCATACATAACACACTCTAGCAGATTCACAATATCGTGTTGGAAATAGTTCCAGCGGAATTGTCGACAGAAGCCCAAGGAACAACAATAGTGCATGCCATGATGAAGTGCTATAATATAACATGGGATCCACATGATGAGGATGATCTGAGAGTGATCAACATTCCAGAATTAGAAGGAAGTCGCAATATTATCACACAAAAAATGACATCTATGAAAATCACACGACCACTTGAGAGAAGAAAAGTCAATATTGGGATGACAGAGGAACCGAAATTCACTAACATTGGGGACTATTGGGATGGGACAACCATGGCAAAAATTAATGACCTATTGCATGAAGTCCAGGATTTAGTTTCGACAAAATTATTTGAGATGAAGGGGATGTTAGGTGAGTTGGGCGAGATGAAAATCCATCTGAAGCCATATGCACGACCAATGAAGCAGCGACTGTATAGATTGAACCCACGATATAAAGAACGCGTCAAAATAGAATTAGATAGAATGTTGGACGTTGGAATTATCGAACCTATTGAATAATCAGAATGGATCAGTCCAATGGTTGTTCAAGACAAAAAGATAGGAGAAATACAAATCTGGGCCAACTTAAGGAAGTTGAATGATGCAAGTCTTCATAACCCGTTCCCAACACCAATCATTGACGAAGTATTGGAAGAAGTCGGAGGACAAGAGATCCAGAAATTCATGGAGGTATTTTCAGTCTATCACCAGATAAGAATCGCGAAGGAGGGTATGCACAAGACCACTTTCATCACAGAGTGGGGATGCTTTTAGTACACAATGATGTCATTTGGTATAAAAAATGCACCTACAATTTTCTCGGGGGTAGTTGTTGTTGCGTTTAAGAACTTATGTAACACCCCAGTTTTGATCCCTTGGTATTTAATTGTACATGATGTAAATATTGTATTTGAATCATGGCAAGGAGCTTAACGCCAAGGCCCTTCCAGTGATTGATGTTTTGTGGATAGGTGATCAAGGTTGATACCTATGGTTTTTTTGCTAAGTCAAGAATTGTAGATATATCTTGATATATCATGTAAATGTACAAATTAATATAAAACCACAACTAGCTATGGGACTGCAAATGTTAAAGAAATGGGGGGCATGATTCCATAAGTGATAGGGTGGGGATTTAGTCAAACTCCTGAGCCAATAGGGTATTTCCATATGTCAATGTGGAAATCCATGAACCCTCGTCCACTTTTATCCTCTGTCCTCAATCATCGATTTCTTCCAGAAGTCGGTTGAGGCAGTTAATGCCTTGGGATAAGCAAGGCATGACAGTCTGATGGCTTGACTGAGAAATCCTGCAAGTATGCAGGTTTATAGCTTGGGAGGCCACGTTATTTCTTTTGTAGCAAGTAAACCCACATAGCAACATGTGACCATCCTCTCATCCCTAAGTCATGCTGGGAATTGGGGAATTGGGGGACACACGATGTTGGGAATCCTGCAGGAAAAAGGGAAAAGAGTCGTTCTCTGTTCATGTGCACAGTGCATTCACCTGTGTTGCAAAACCATGGTTTTGTCTGTGATTGTCCATCATTGATCCCACTATCGTGTTGGTTCACTTCCTGGAGCTGTGGAACCAGTTATCCACAAGTATTTTCCTTTTTCGAGCAAAGGAGTAGGGGTTCGTGGTTCAGATAGTTTGATTTCACTCTCCTAAGTCGCAAAAGGAATTTTTGTAGAGGGTCTCTGTTACAAAGTGAGTGAGCATGTTTTGATGGTATATAGCATGGTTTTTCTACTATCCTGAGTTGCGAAACTGTAATTATGCATTGGTTATTTGAGTGACATTATATGTAGGATAACCTTGGTTTCTTTGTGTTACAGAGTGAAGCTTGTGTGGTTGTGCTTCCTTTGATGATTTTTGTGTTGTGCATCCCTATTTTTGTTTGAAGGATTAGGAGTGGAGTAGAGCCATAATTGGTTGATAATCCTAGTAAGGAGGGAAACCAAACAAAATATCAAAGGGGCTGGTAAATCCGACCTGCACACCGGCGTGAGCACCAGAGGGAAGGTATGTCCTGAAGGACTGTATAAGAGGAGAAATGAATACTTCCTTGTGTGGGGTGGGGTGGAGTCATGGAGACCAAGCCAGATCTAGTGTAGGTATCCTTAGCTCTAGGGTTGAGCTCAATAGACCAGTGCTTCTACCTATCCATTTCCTTAGCAGCTTGATAATCCCAACTGTTGGTTGGTTTGGTTGTGTCCTATTGTGTTTTTCCTTGTTTCCTTAGTAGCCTACGAATCCCAATTGTTTATTGGCCTAGATGGATAGTCTGTGAAACCCAACTGTTAGTTGTTTGACTATGTTCTGAGATGTGTTGGTTATGTGCAATCCTATTGTTCCCTAGTTCCTTGGGGAAATCATGCCCAGCTCAGGGGTGGAAATGTGTTGCGAGATTAATGAACACACTAGCCTATGGTTGGGTGGAACGTTGCAGTGACATAGCTAGTTGCGGAACAACTTAATCATCAAGATAAGTATCTCTGTTACTCTATTTATGCAATGTATTTGATTATGAATGACTATGTTGGTTGTGTAGAATTCTTATGAATATGATGAATTGTTATGTTCATGCTGAATTCTTGTTGATGATTAAGTAGAGGTTTATTTTTGTATGAATGCCGCTATAACTGCTTGTTTATGCCTTGAATGTTTTATGCATTTCACTTCTATATATGCCTTGTGTTTTTAAAATGCAATTGCTTAAGTCCTTGGAGGGTAGAAAAGTCGGTTAAAGAGGTAACAATGCATATGACTTAGTTTTTCTGCCCCTTGGTACTTCCTATGGAAGGAGGGAGGAAAAAACCAGAAAAGGAAAAGTTGGACAAGGTAGATTATGGTGTTTCCGCACCACGGGATTTGCAACAGAAGGCAAAAGGTGGGCGGTGGGAGAAAGAAGTTTAAATCCAAGAAAAAGTTTGTTTGTCGATTTCCGAAGTCCGAGGTTAGAAAGCGGAAGTCAGAAGTGCAGAAAAAGGTTATGGACGAAAGTTGTTCTCCTGATTTTTGAGTTTTGCAGTGGAGGTGAAAGGAAGAATGTTGGAGGTGAGAGAAAGAAGTTTTATTAAAGAAAAATGTGGGATTTCCAACTTCTGGGATCTTCAGCACATGTTGAGCATCTACATTCTTCTCAAGAGATCCTCTCGTCCATCATTTCTTTAGAGGGCCTCTATAGCACAAAATATTTATCTCACTAAGGAAGGAAATCCAGAAAGTTGCAAATGTATATAACACGGGGATCTACACGATTTATAACAATTGAGAGTATAGCTTGACAAATGCCATCCATGTAGGAAGAGGTCTGTCAACTACCTTTGGTGGAAGCTGGAGCCAAAGGTGTCACTCATCTAAATGAAGTGGCATAGATGTGACTCATGAACATTAAATGTTTGTAAAGTAATGCTAGTTATAGTTTAGCATTAGTTCAAGGTTGGCCTTGCTTGCCTATATAACATAGGAAATCTTCACAAAATGCTCTAAGAAATACCCGCGTAAGCCAAACTTGCCCCGGTATAAGGCCAA
>LPNX010286211.1:411721-503065 GCA_001517045.1 Pseudotsuga menziesii | reverse complement strand
TAATTATTTTAGATTATAACTAATTTACATCGTGACCTTGGATGTGAGCTCATATCTCATATCTGACTTTAAACCACCAAAAAAATGTGCATACCGTCTTCTGAAAAGCCAACTCTATTATCAGAGAAACCTAACATAGCGATCTTGTGAAGCTGGCAAAAGCAACTTTCAGTGAGCGAATCTACCAGCAACAAACAACCATAGCAGCACTACCTAAAATGGAGATTATCATTGCAGAAGTGCCTTGGGCTTCTCCATTTATTCACATAGTCAATTGTGAGAAGAGCTATCAACTCTTTAGTCAAAGCTGTTTCTTTCTTGCAAGGGATGTCCACGGGCTGCCTGTATCGAGATTCGAAACAAATAATTTTATTAACAATATAAAGCCCATCAAGTTTTAGAGGTTAGATGTTAACACAATGCAGAGAGTAAACACGACGCATTTAACAGTAGCAGTGAACAACGTATCTTACACTATTCAAAATCCTGAAAATGTGAAGCAATTCGGCCAAAATACACCCCAAAGTCCGATAGATTGACTACAGATATTGGATCGGTTACGAAGAAACATACAGCCATGAATCCTGCATGCGCTTCTTAAGTAATCGGGTATGTCAACCTCAAACGTCTTTTAATGCGCCCGTTCCACACTCGGTCGTTTTTGACAGTAGAATTGGAAAGCGACAAGTTACAACATTCAAAGATGCTTTTCCCCTGTAACGAAAATGGAACCATTTACAAATAAATTTGAGAATCTTGATGAAGACCAGAAAGAAACGTTCTGTCAGAATTAGTATTAGAAACCCCTATATCCAACAGGCGCACTGAAACAGCTCTAGATCTAGGTCCGGTGTTGGATCAATAGTGAAAAGCCAATGACAAAATGCAGAAAAAACAAAACAAGGCAAAGTTTCCGTAAATAGTTATGAGAGGTGAATTCCAGGTACTGTGACAAATGTCGCGATTTTAGGTCGTGAGGGCATAACTTATGCTATGTGCCTCGGAAACACACAAATAAAGGAGCAGTTGTTTATGTACACTGCAGGTACAGCCTATTTTCGAAATAAATGAAAAATGGAGCACGCAGCGTGCAGGTACAAGTTACAATCACCGTACTGAGGCCCATGCATCCTTTGAGAGATGATGAAACGTGGGAAAGAGATATGAGCACGCAGCGCCCCACACACAAGAAAAGCTAGGAGCTGTGTGTCCAGTGCCCACTCTCATCTGTTACCCAACATCAAGCCCTCTGGTCTTCTACCATGCAAAAAGGAAATTTAGATGCTATAATCAATATTAAAAGAAAAAAAAACATAGGTGAAATAAATTATTGTATTTAGAGAAGGGATGTGCTTTTTAATTTATTATGTAGGAGATTTTGTCACTTTAATCACCTTGTACAAATAAAGACAAAAAATGAAAAATATAATTTATATATAATTTAAATAAAAAATATACATCTCAAAAAATTGGATTCCTTAATATTTAATAAATCCATAAAAATATATTAAAAAAACTATTATTAATCTTAATAACTCCATAAAAACATATAAAAAATAATATTATTAACCTTGGAGGAACATAGAACAAGTATAACAAAAGGGCAAATGCGCTTTGAATAAATAGTTTAAAGAATGGATTGGTGACTGCAGTGCATTAATTAATGCACAGATAGTGGAGCTGCAACTTTCTCAGAAAGTTTGGACCATTTGTTTCGATGGTAACGCCCATTTCATTTTCCGATTGAATTTAAAAATAAAAAAAGTTCGCCTTCATTGTCTGCCCCGAAAGCACATTCCCATGCTATGACAACCATCTTCAGTGGATTGTTATTCTCCTTTTAACTGTCTGGGTACACAATTAAAGTATCAATATCATGTATTGTAATTTTGAATTTTAATTTGTAATTTAAGTAAAAAAACATGGATCTTATCACATGCTTAATGACATGTGGTGCATAGTAATTGTTTTTGTTAATGACATGTTTTGTTGGTGCATAGTAATTGTTTTTTTTGTTGTCCAAAGGAATATGGTAAAATCTAGCGTTAAAAACATTATGTGTATTGTCTATTTGAATAGAATATCTTCATGGAAAAATGTTTAGGAAAACAAAAATGATGCACGGTGTTTACATGAGAGGAGCATATCTTTAGGGGTTTGAACATTGTGGAATATGGGTATTGAGAGGCTTTTATGAATGAATTCTGATTCATATATTGAAAATTGGTGCTCTCTTGTCATCCACTTTGCCTATAGGTCATATGATGTTGTTAAGCATAGTAATGCTAATATCATTTGCCATGTTTATTGATGATGGTGTTGGTTAAGAGGGGAATCATCTCTTATTAATGTTTGAACAATCTATGCCAAATAATGCAGAACTACTATCAAAAGACTATGCATCTCAACTTGTTTCATTCTTTATCCCTATGGATCACTATTTGTAATTTTGTGAGTTGGGTAGGGCCTCTCTCTACATAACCATAGAGTTGTTATAGAGACTAGGTTGTTTTCCTTTGGTAATGTAAGATTTTCCATGGTTGTGGTGAATAAGAAGCATCCTATTAAAAAACAAACAAGATAAAGGTATATTTTGAGTTTGAACTTAATATACAAAAATCACGACTTTGAACACAACAAATACAATTTGTGTCACGATAAGAAAAGATTTTAGCAACAAGTATGTCTATTTTGTTGAATCACTAGTAAGTTTATGCAAATCATCAAGCTATATACACAAAACAAATACCTAAAATATGAAATAGAGTACATTCAAATTATGACAAACCATGGAAAAACATGTTGAATTTTTTTTTCCCACAAGTACCTAACAATGATGAAATCGTATAATCCATGTGAAGTGTGAGACCTCTTGGGGATTGAATGTTTAAGAACATCTTCACCAAAGCAACATCTATCGAATAAAACACTATGGAAGATGATTATGTCTCACGATATCTAAAAGGCACCAACATGAGTTCAAAACAAAGGGCACAAACACATTTATTGATATTTCGGAAGACAAGACCATTCGTAAGTGAGAGCTTAAATCTCTAGGTTTGTCTCCCATCATTCTGGCTGGCTTAGTCACAACTTGTGATGGCTTCCTTTGTTGATTTTAGAGGTGAGAGGGTCTGAAACCTTTCTTCCTTTGGTTAAACTTCTCGTTCTTCTTGTCCTTCCATGCCTTACGAAATTCAGATTTGTTTTTGTTTTGATCATAGCAATACTTGGACTTCCTTATTGCCTCTTCTAGATTTCAAGGTTCATCAAATTCAATCCTATCTTTATATGACTGAGGGACACCATTTATAAAACACTGAATTTTCACCTTATCATCTCAAATATACCTGACATACCTCAGCAGTACCAAGAATTTGTTTGCATATTCTTCCATGGTCAATTGTCCCAATTTCAACTCATGGAACTCTTTAATCTTATCATCATAGCACCTATTGGAGAGGTACTTTTGCTTGAAATATTTCTTTAATTGCTTCCACACAATCGTTCTTTCATTGATCTTCTTCACTTTCCTGAGGTGCTCCCACCATACATATGCTCTTCCATTTAAGTTGAAGATGGCTACCATTTCCTTCATATTTCTAAAGTAGTATTGGACTTGGAAATACTTTCTCATCCCAAGAAGCCAAGCTTCAATATCTTGACTAGATTTAATGTCACATACCCATACCCCATTATCATGCAAAATTAAAAATTTCATCAAGAACTTCCACTGTTCATCGAAACACAGGGCATGGTTGCGAACTGCTTCTCGACATTTCCAACACTGTCATGCTCCCTCCTGCCTTCCATTGATTAGCTCGACGATATGCAGGGAAAGATCTCATAGGAGATCGGATGGTGGAGAGAAAATGCGACAAAAATCAACGATCTCAAATGGTCTCGCAGACTGGAACCAAATCGACGGTTCAGAATCCACCCGCAAAAATCAATGGTACGGATAGCCCAAATTGCAGGGTCAGAACTTATGGAAATGGAAATATTACTTCCTGCAACCTGCATCCAGCATCCTGGATCGAGAACAGATCAATGATGGACAATCATCCCATGAAGATCGACGATGCGGAAACTTGAACTTGCGGGGCTATAAATTGTGAAAATCACGACACCATGATCTCGCATCCCGCATCCCGCAAGTTGCAGAAGGAAAAATTGCAGAAACCACAATATGCAAACCGTCATTTCACATCCCGCATCCTGTAGACTACGTAAATGGAGATTTCTAGCAGAAAACCCAACTTTTTTCACTGAGGTCTTGGATCGTTCTGATCATTCAGGCCATTACCGATCTGGCCAATCTAACTTGCAACTTAGTTCGAAATGCATTGATGGAAAACATACATAGATGCCTATAATTGAAGTTATACAAAGGAATAATGCATCAATTCAACACAACAACATGTTCATCACATTCCATCAAGCAATTTACAATACAAGAATACAACTGCAGAGAATATCATAGACAAGAATACTTATCTTGAATAGAAATTGTTCCACAACTCGCTATGTCTCTGCAACGTTCCACCCAACCATAGGCCAGTGTGCTCTTCAATCTCTCAGCAACACTACCACTCCCGAGCTGGGCATGATCTTCCCCAAGGAATAAGGAACACTAACAAGCTTCACCCATAGCCAAGGATACAATTAAAATTCAGTCAAGCCAACACAGTTGGGTTTATCACACTTACACAAGCAGTCGTTTACACTTAGCCAAATTCACATGAGACACAACCAAGCCAACAGATGGGTTTATGATGCTACCAGCTAAGACATCCTTCCAGTTGGGTTTATTAGGATGTCAAGGAGGCGGAAAGATTGACTGCTAAGCTAGTGAACTCAACCCCAGATCTATGAACACCCACACCGGATCTATCCTAATTTCTAAACAATTACACACCCAACACAAAGAAGCATTCCCTTCTTTGCTACATAGTCCCTCATGCTATGCCTTCCCTTCCAGTGCTATTCAGGGCATGCAAAGAAGGAAACTAGCCTTCTAGATTAGTCTTTGAGGTTCTTTGACACACCAGGTTTATCAAGCAAGTCAAGACTCTATTTCTATTCCATCAATCAATTCAAATTCCAAACATGGATGCACACATAGGGATCTCCGTCTCGGGATTTATCAAAACGTAACAGATGCCAGGGATTACATACACACACAGAAATTTACAAATTTCTGAACATTGCCGGTGCCAGACTGATTGCTGCAAAAATGCCAAAACGAAAATGTTGTCGGTATTTCAAAAAAAAGGCACAAAATCAGGTTCAGGGCATTATTGTTGAGGAAAACAACTAACACATTGGAGAAAACATGAACAGAACAAATCCACACAGGAAAAACCAAAATGTGAAAGGGAACAGATCTTCGGATAGGAGAAAAATCGTGATGGTTCAGAATCAGAGTAGTTTTTGCTTGTTGCTGCTGCATGAATACCCAATTGGGTTTCCAAAAACATTTTGTTCATTCCAAAATGTGAGGGAAGCTAAAACACTTCCGCATGAGGGAAAGGTGGCCGATTTTTGGTGTTTTCTTGCCCAAGAAATTCAAAAAACATTTTTCCCAAAGTGGGGCTCTGCCCAATTCGAATTTCCTCACTCTCCCAATCCCCCACTACCTCATCCTTAGGAAAAATCATGCCCCCATCTCATTTAGTTGCGTTGACATAGCCGGCTATGGGTTTTAATTAAAAATTGCAATTTTAACATAATGTTCAGCTAGCATAAAGAAAAATACCATCGGCCACACCTTAATTGCTGAAACATAAATACTAAATCGATGGTGGGTCTTTTCCCTAGCTCCTCACCATGATTATTTACATCATTTATTTAAATGCAACGGGGTCAAAACCGGGGTGTTACATTTAACCTCACCATCAAATGTAGGAGGCTTTTCCTTCTTAAATTCACCATATGAATTGTTCTTGTAATGCCTCTTCCTCTTACTCCTGTGAGATGAAGAGCTTGAACCATCAGAGGATTCTTCAGAGTCATATGATCCACTAGAAGATATTTATGAAGTATATGTTTTATCTCTAGAAACTCTTCTTGAGCCATTGGACCTCTTGCGGGAATTTCTCCTTGAACTACTTTTACTCCCTTCTGGATTTGTTGTCCGATGCCCACATTCTATCTGCCTTTGGATGTCTGACAAACTTTGTAGAATGGTTGTATTCAATTGAGTTTGTTCTTCCTGAGCTTTAATCCTCCTTTCATTATATTCTCTGCAACTTTGCAACTCCACCCTTAGGCTCCTCATGGTGGCTGCAATATCTAGGGGAGTCTCTTGATTTCTTCTCCCATTCGATTATGTTTCAACATTCTTAACCTATATGTTCTCTCCCATGGCTTCTGTCTCGGGATCATAGGGATCATGTGCATCATTCAGGATGTTGATCTTCTTGGCCCAACTAAGAACAAATTTTCCAAGCTGCACTATGTGGAATGCTGCCTTTGATGTAACTATGATTCTGCAAAATGTGTTCATAAACACAATTGTTAGCTGTGTGATATTCTCATAAATTTATAAATTTCGTACCTTCATTTGAAAAAATCCTCTATTGAAAACTTGTCAAAACATATACCTTTCTCATGGGGGTCAAGGGGGCTTGCTCCCTTGTGGCACCCCTCGATTTTGCACAATTTCGCCTCTCGATTTCGTGAAATATGGCGCATAAGTTCAATGTCATTTTTCAAATTTTCTGGCACCTGCAGATCCCACTGAAAAACTGTTGAAATTATCTGTTTCGACGGATTTATCATTTTTCCTTCGATCGACAAACTCATCGATTTACTACCACATGTGTCGACAATCTCACTTACTTTTTCTGATAAAAAAACTTGCCAAACTTTTCCGACATATCAACAAAATCATTAGAGGAAATTTCAATTTAAAATGGGCCTTCCAAAAATAATACAAATTCCATGTCATCATGTATTAGCCAATCAAAATGCTTTAAAATTAAAAAAGGGAGCACCTCTTAAACAATTTTTTATTATATAATTTTGGGGATAGATATCATAAAAAAACTACTTTTTTTGTTCGTATTTTCGACATATCTCCCTGTGTTTTTACCCAAATTTCGATCAGGAGAGCTCGTTGGATGCAGAATTAAATTACGCATCCAACGAGCTCTCCTTATCGAAATTTGGGTAAAAACAAAGGGAGATATGTCGAAACTATGAACAAAAAAGTAGTTTTTTTCTTTTTTTCCTCAAAAATTAATAAATATTAATTTATTATTTTAACTATTAATTTATTATTTTGCTTAGGAGACTCATTTTGAGTTGATATTTCCTCTAATGCTCCAGTTTCTTCCGATGTATCGACAAACTCATTGGTTTCTTGCGATGTATCGACGCAACTCACATTTTTTTTCTGACGTATCGGCAAAGCTCATATTTTTCTTCCGACGTATAGGAAAAACTCATCTTTTTCTTTCGATGTATAAAAAATACTCAGCTTTTTCTTTCGACGTATCGAAAAAACTCATCTTTTTCTTTCGACGTATCGACAAAAGTCACGAATTTTTTCCAACACATATCGATGCAACTCACCTTTTTGCGCCGATCGAGAAAACTCGCCAAGTTTTTCCAACATGTATTGAAAATCTCGACAAATCTTGCCGACATGGAAATTTCAAACACTCAGAAAAGTTTTTGAATTATTTTTCTTTCTTTCTCGGAAAACCCACCAGTTTTTTTTGACATGTGTCGCCAAACTCAGCTTAACTTACCGACAGTTTCGGTGCTTCTGGCTGATTTTTTCCGACATAGTCACTGCAATCTCGACAAATCTTGCCAAGATGGAAATTTCAAAACACTTATAAATGTTTTTGACAATTTTTCTTTCTTTTCTCTGACATCGGCGAAACTCAGCCTTTCACGACGACATGTATCGCCGCAACTTTGTTGGTGCAACTCAACCAACTCAACTGGCACGTATCGACGAACTCAACAAATCTTGCCGACATGTATTGACAAACTTAGCTTAACTCGCCGACATAGAAACTTCAAAAACACTTAGAAAATTTTTTGAATTTTTTTTTGTCTTTCTTTGCTGACCAATGCTCAATAGGGGTTGCACTTACCTCTGCAACTATTCTACTGGGCCCATTTAGGCCCAATGTTGTAACCTATGGGCTATGATACCACACCGTCACGTCCCCTCCCCTCTCGCTGATGGAGGGGACGTGACTTACGCTGCCATAACCATGCATCTAGCCCCATGAGCATAATAAAAAATGCATTAAAAGTAAAAACATATGTAAATGTATAATGTATGAAAATACAACAGAATAAAATCTCATTCAATAAATTCATAATAAAAAAAATACATTGCATAGTTAATACAAGAGAGCACTTATCTTGAAAATGATCTACCTCGAGCAACTAGCTATGTCGCTGCAACGTTCCACCCGACCATAGGCCAGTTGTGCTCATCAATCTCTGAGCAAAACTGCCACCCCCGAGTTGGCCATGATTTCCACAAGGAACTAGGGAACAACAGGATCACACATAGCCAAATACACACCAAGGTTCAGTCAAGCCAATCCACCGTTGGGTTTATCAGGCTACTAAGGCAGTGGAAAGGAAGAATTGCTAAGGTAGTGAGCTCAACCATAGAGCTATGGACACCTCTACAAGATCTATCTAGATTGGCCTCCACAACACCTACACACCCAACACAAGGAACTATTCCCTTCATTGCTACCCAGCCCCTTAGTCCATACCTTCCCTTCTAGTGTTCTCTCAGGTGCAGGGAGGGGAAAATGCCCAGCTAGCTCCAACTGTGTGTGGAATAGAAACATATGGGTGAGGAATTGTTTGGGCACACATTTATGGGGTTTTCTTGCCCCAAAAGCAAAAATACAAGTTGCCAAAATTTATGTCTTTCCCCAATATGGAATTGACTATCATACCTATCAATTCCCAATGCATTAAGTGCCTCAACCAACTTCTGACAGAATTAAATGATTGGATGCATAAGACAAAATGGGTAGTTGAGAGTTTATAGGCTCTTTCATTGACATTTGGCATTATACTATTGGCTAAAATGTTTGAATAATTTCCCTCCCTATTCCTTGTGAAATCATGCCCCATCTCTTGTTGCATTGCATAGCTGGTTGTGGGTATTTTATTAAATTGCATATTTACATGATGTATCAATTTATATTGTACTTGGATAGCAAGAAAACCATAGGTATCGATTTTAATTGCTGATACATAAAAATCTAAATCGATGGTGGGGCGTTGGCCATGAGCTCTTCACCATGATTTAATAACGATATTTACATCATGTACAATTTTAATGCAATGGGGTAAAAAAATCAAGATATTACAGAAGTCCAATCACCCACTTATCTCAGCAAGGAATCTATTAAGAGAGTTTCCATAGCACTAGATAAGTAAGTTATTCTATTTTTTCTTTTGTATTGTTTGTTTAAATTGTTTATTAAATTCTTAATAGTTTCCAAATTGGTAAAAAAATGGATTTTTTTTTTTTTAATAATTTGGAGAGTATAAATGTCTATAATGAATGAAGAAAAAATTAACAAAAAATTTGATGGAACCGAAGAAGCACAAGAATATGTAAATATTGGACCCATTGAAAACCCCGAACAAAATCAAAACGAGGAGGAGTTGAGCCATTATCTAAACTAGATGAGAGAGCACACTCGATAATTAAGAAACATAGGGGAATCATCTGAGTTTTCCCTTTCCATTTCAATTGACTCCCTTAACCATGGACATCGCTAGTTGACAGATATGACTGGGTATAGAGCTAGGATGCAAGAGTATTATTCTGTCGACATTTCTAAGGAAGAGATAGAAGCTTTAAATATTACCAAGGTCAAATTATATACTAAGTTCACCAATCTCAAAATACGGAAACCACTAAATGTTAAAAATCCACGTGTCTACATGGATTGGTGTCATTTCCAACCATAGAAAGACAACTAAATGCACATGTGGTTCATTGTTTATGATAAACCTGCTTGCAATAATAGGGAGGTTCCACAATACTTCGTCTGACAACTTTGGGATGAGTTTCTGCTCGGTTTACATGTCAACTAAATTGACATTACTGAGTTTGAAAGTGTTAGGTGTGGCTCTGCCCACGATTGTCTTGTTACCAGGAGGAACCCACTGAGAGGGACACCAACTCATAGGTGAGAGCCTAACCCCCTTCCCCAACCACCTCAGTTATCATATCAAGGTGGAAATGAGGAGTGTTTCATGTGATCTCCTTAAACACACTGAGTTTGTAGCAAGGACTACAATAGAGAGACTTAGGTGTAGGGTCCTCACGACAGATTCAGGAGAGACTAGTGACTAGTGGTAGCTAGGTTGGTCCTTCAAGTTGGACGAGAACAATGCGATATCTTTGTCCCCATTATGGGAACACTTTCCTTGGCCTGATCAAATGCCACTTTATGGAGCACGCTAGCACTGTTCTAAATTTATGTTCATCCATCACTTGAGTATTTGTAAAGTAATTTTAAATTATCTAAGTAATTTTAAAGTATTTTTGTATGACTTAAATTTTTAATTTAATGTACAACTATTAAGACTCAAGATTCCATCTTCGTTGTGGGAGAACACACAATCTCCCAACCTGGAAATAGCAATGACAACTGCAACTGGAATTGTGGCACCACCCATAACTATTTTCACTACCTCACACAATATCGTTACTACCATTTTTTAGTTTACTTTTTCATCATTTTTATTACCTACTTATGTAATTTGTATTATCAATATTTTGTATGTTTTCTTAATGTGTTTTGAGATCTAGACGTTTTACTTGTTATTCTATATGGATGTTGGGGTGCGTGCCTTAACGGTCACTAATTTTGGTAACTCTGCGGTTTTTGTGGAAGCTTGTAAGTGGAGTTGCGACTCAAAATAGTCTTAGGGGTGTTGGGGTTGAGTCAAAGCCCTCTTTTTGTAATTGTCCATAATTTTTGGGCGTAAGCCCATGATTTTGTAATAGTGCACTTGTATAAATAGACACTCATGTAAAGATGTCAAGATCATATAATGAGATGAGGATCATGTGATGCAAAGCTAAGAGCTATTTTGGGTTTTAAGGTCAAGTCCCAGTGTGCGTGGATGACCTTTGCAGCTGTGTGCGCAGAGGGTTTTTGTAAGGAAAGGAACTGCAGTTAAGTGCGCAGCTTAGGGATTGTAAGAAAGGAACTGCAGCTGAGTGCACAGTTAGACTTGAAGGACGGATCTGCTACTGAGTGCGCAGATTAGAACTGTTGTTTTGGAAAAGTTGAATAGAAGCGCAGTTTTGTGGACGTAGCCCCTACACTGGGGGTGAACCACGTTATATCTTGTGTTGTGGTTCATTTGTGTTGTTTCTGTTATGGTTTCATTTTATGCACTGATAAGTAGATAATTGACAAAGTAAGATAACTGCTAAATAATAACTTCGCTGTGAATTCCCAGTTAAGGGTTAAGCAAGAAACTGTTTGTTCATCTAACTGCAAAGCTATTTAAGTACGATTCGAAGCTCTGTATTGTATGATTATTATTTGTTAAGGCTAAAGGTACAGTAATATCCCTCTTCTACTTGCAGAAACCTGATTCTGCAGCACCCCATAGCTGTTTTGGGTGAGACTGCAACCTATTCGTAGGTTGTTGCCGAAAGGGCCAACACTGTGGGTCTTTTTGTTGGTGTGAAGTTAATGGTATAAAACCTGGGTCTGCCCTACAGCCCAACAAATTGGTTTCATTTTCGGTTGAACTCAGTATCTGCTTTAAGAGGGATTTACGTCGTACCTGGAGGGATATGTTTTGGAGACCCTCAGTAAAAGAAATCGGTGATTGGATTGAAGATACCTATTTGAAATTTGCTGAACAAGAAAATAAGGATCCTCGTTGTAACTCAGACGACTTCTTGCAAAGGTACATTTTTGCTAATATTTATGAAATTTTCTTTGGTAGTATCCATATAGAATTGCACTATTGGCTATCCAGGTTGACAGAAAGAAAGACAATTTTCAACAAAGATTGGTTTCCTGAGTGGACCCCCGCAAGAATTAACACATTGAAAAGAGTGAACAACGCGATATCACGAGCTATTTATTTCTGGACAACGCGAACCCTTGAAGCATTTGTGACGGAGTTTGCCATCGACACAAGTACTTCCTTCAGCGAAGATGAATGGAAGTTCTTCAAAGGACCAAGGGGTAAGTACTTGAATTCATTTAGTTTGAAAAATAAAATGCTCTTGGCTGAAAAAGGTATATTGCTTATAGAATCAGATTGTCAGATTTATTACTACTAACCTATGTTTGCAAGTGAAAGTGACTTCGACGAGCAAAGTGGTTTGCTGCGAAGCAGTAAAAGATACAAGAGAAACCTAGAATCCTATACCCTAGGCCAGAATACCGGTTATTCCCCATTAAGTCCAGAAGACCCTGAATCTGAAGAAACCCCTTTTGTTAGAAACCCTCCTATAACTCCGCAGCGTAGATCTGTTACCCCTGAGAACCCGTCGCAGTCTGAAAGTAACCCTAGCCCGAGTATTCCTGTCGCAGGTCAGTCTACGCGAGTAAGTTCTCCCCCCCCTCGATGCACTATGGCCCATATGACAGAAGATATCAAACTCCTAGTCTTCAAAGGAACTGGATCAGAGGATCCAGAATAGTTTTGGTTCTTATGTGAAGCTGTTTGGACTGCTAAGAACATTATGGATAAAGATATAAGAAGAGCGAAGCTGGTCACTTCTTTTAGAGACTGAGCTTTGACCTGGTTTATGAAGTTTTCCAGTACTCAGAACCATGTCTTAGCTGATATTAAAATAGCAATGATCAAGGAGTTCAAGAAGCCTAAATTAGAGTCACAGTGTATAACTAAACTGAAAGAGATTCAGCAGAGGCGAGGTGAATCAGTTTGGGATTTTGATCAGAGGTTCAAAGTTCTGCTAGATCAAGTTAGTTTCACTATTGGACCAACGCAGTATAAAGAATGGTTCATTGCAGTCCTATTACCTCATATCAGAACTCCACTCATGCAACAGAAGGTTGCTGATCAGCAAGAGGCTTTGGAGATTTCCATGAAACTGGAGACAGCTCCTGTCGAAGATAATTCTGGCATAGCCCAAATACAAGTGTAGTTGGCAGAAAAGGATTTGGAGCTTCGTGACATGAAGAAGGGGAAATCTATTCGCGAAGAGGGTTGGTGTACACGATGTAGGACAGAAGGTCATGACAAGGAACAATGTCCTGCGCTAAGAAATTACCTGAATACTGGTGTGCCAAACCCATTTAACCCTAATGTTCTATATTGTGAGATTTGTAGAACAATTGGCCAGCATCGACCTGAAGACTGCTATCTGTTACAAAGATATGTTCAAGTACCTAAGAATCCCTATTGCAAGTTCTGTAAGTCAGTAGGACACAACGAAGATGAGTGTCGCAGCTTTGACCTTATGAGAGAGCGAACCTATGATGCTTATAGGGTACAAAATGATGCACAAGGCAATGATGGATATGGTTACCGTGGTGGTCGAGGTAGTTTTAGAGGTCGTGGTCGTGGTGGTATGCCTGGAGGAGGTCGAGGCCAGGTTATTTGATATAATTGCAACCAGGCAGGACATCTAGCTAGAGACTGTCAGAACCCAACTATGACATGTCGATATTGCAGAGCCGTAGATCATGTCATTGAGCAATGCCCACAGCTGATAGCCAAGATACAAGAAATAAATGGAGCTCCTACTCAGAATATTCAGATGATTACTATAGAGCAAAAGCCTATCCCAGCCATTAACATTGTTACAAGGAGTGGAGCTACGATGCAAGTGCAGAATAAGGAGAAACAACATGACGAGGCTTGGGTTCGTAAGACCCTAGAGAAATTTCCAACCTTCGATGTGGGAAGGGAAAAAGAAACATTTATGGAAGCCAAAAAAGACTTCGCTGATCCGAGCACATCAGTAGCACCTGTGCAATAGCATCAACAGCAGTCACAGTCTCAAGAAGCTTCGACGGATAAAGTAAGTACACTGTCATCATTTTTACAGAGTTGTATGAAGCTCTTAAGAAATCATAATGCTTTAAATGAGTTACAGAAAGTTATTTCTTCTTGCGAACCTCAGCGAAGATCTGGTAAAGAAAAAACTGTTAATAGAGTTAGAAGGACTGGACGAGAAATGAGGTTGCATGCTCAGATAGGAGAGTATGACATGATTGACATCATTTTAGACCTGGGCTCAGAAGTAAATTTCTTAACTAGGCAGACATGGGAACAAATGGGAAAACCTACCCTTGAATGGTCCCCTATACAATTGAGATTAGCCAATCAGTAGAAGATTGTGCCCCTAGGAAGATTCCCTAGTGTCCCAGTAGACATTGATGGAGTAAGTACCTTAGCAGATTTTGAAGTTATTGAAATAATTGATGATAGCAACCCCTATCCAGCCTTGCTAGGAATTGAATGGGCAATAGAGAATTCTGCAGTAATCAACCTTAAGAATAGGCAGATGACTTTTGAAGGAAAAGGCTTGAGAGTCATAGTACCCTTGGACCCTTCCCAAGGAGAAAGGTACACAGAGCCAGTCAAAGATGAAGATCAGGATGTTTTGGATAATATCTACAACATCACAGCTAAAGAAGAAGACTATGTTAACCATACTCCTGAAGGTATAATGGATTGGAAGTGTGACAGTTCTTGCATGACTGATTCAGATGAAGGCCTAGAGAATTGACAGAATAGACTTTATGAGCTACATGGACATCGATGTGCAAGAATTATCAAGTCTCTCAGATGGCTTGGTTCACAGACAAAAGTCTTACCTACTTTTGATGGCTTGACAGACCTAGAAGAGTTTATTGTACAATTTTTAGAGCAAGTACTAGACTCACAGAAAATGGAGACTCTAGATTCAGTATTTAGAGTCACAGCTGCTAGATGGTGGAATGGTCATAGAAAGTACATTCATAGTTGGGAAGCTTGTCAAAAGTCCCTTCTCCTGAGATTTATGGATCAACCTCAAGAGGTGCGAAGCAGGTTTAATGGTAATACTAGCCCTCAGGAACATCTGGAGCAATGTTACGAAGCATGGAAGCATGTACCTCGTGAAGAATGGGTACATAGGTTTGTGCACACTCTGGAACCTGTTGCAAAGAACTGGTATGCAGAGGTTGAGCTTCACCATGGTACTGTAAGTTGGGATAGTCTTGTTGATAGTTTTGTGCTTACAAAGTTCTATTAATCAGGTTTGTCCTGCTTTGGACGTAGCTATTAGGTTGATCCATACTAAGGTGTTTGATGATAAAGAAATAGCAGAGTACCAAATTGATTGGAAGAAACAAGAGGCTGATGCAGTAGAATGCTATAACCTCGCAATTGACGAGGATAATGACCCACGCAACATTAACATTCTTGAGTCAGAAGGACATTGTGAAGTACATGGACTAGCAGTCGAAGCACCTGAAGTGACTCAGCCCTTGAAAACAAGGCAAGTCAACATTGGATCAGAAGAACAGCCCAAGTATGCTACCATTGGAGATTATTGGGATGAAGAAATGGTGAGCAAAGTGACCCAACTTCTCCATGAGTATCAGGGCTTATTTCTGATGAAGTTCTCAGAAATAAAAGGAATCATTGTGGTTGTGGGAGACATTCTGTCGTGGGTCGAAGCTCGAAGCTCTATTGAAGCTTGTATCAGGAAGTGTCGAATGTCCTTATTTTGGCGCAGCTAGAGTTACTGGTTGTGCCGAAGAAGGAAAGATGTGTCAGAGCTTAAAATACGATCGTTGGAAAAAATCAAATTTGGCAGCACCGGTACGTTAACTGTATTAACTGCCTGTATTAATGAGATCTTGGGAAATCTACCGTCGTTTGGACAAGATCTCTGTCAGATTTGGTGTCTTCAATGCACAGTTATGATAGATTTCGTCAATGGATTCTATAAGAAGACACCCAGGCTTGTGAAGTTCGCATTACACGTTTTCTTGAGTTTTACAATTGAGTCCATGTCAGCCGATCACGAAGTTCAGGAATTGCTGAGAGAATTTGAATAGAGGGGTTTGTAGAACCTTATGGGCAACCCACCTTCGCCTACACCCTGTGAAGAGACTCCCCCAACACCAACCCAACCAATGCAGACATGATCTACCAGAAAGAAGTTTAAACCAGAAGTACGCTCGAAGTGAAATGAAGACAGACACAGGCCATCGGGAAAGACACCGGAGGATCCCGAGATGAATCCTTCTGGTTCAGCAGAGATCCCACCTGAAGGGGATGAGAACGTTGCATCGCAGCGTCCACCATATCTTCCACCTGTTCTACCAGGAGTTCAGCCACCTCGGCAGAACGCCAAGTTCACATTACGTACCCCTTCACTGCCACAGGATTTGCAGTTGGTCGGAACCATGACAAGGAAAATAGACCGGCTTAAGTATGTAGACCACGATACAAATGATCTTGGGAAGTTTCCACAGTTTGCACCTGGAACATACTTGCACTCCATCAAATATCCGAAGACTGGAGCGACGTTACTGGAAGTGAAACAGTGGGCTGCTAGCTTGGAGAAAGCTGGCTTATAGAAGATGCTAAATGTCCCCCACTTCGGTCACAGCACACAGGTAACCGTTGTAGTCAAGCAGTTATTGGCATTGGTGCATGATGGGCACCTATGGATAGGAGACAAGAGAATTCCTATCAATGGAAAACTCATTCATAGGATCACAGGCTTACCGAAGGAAGGGCCTGATCCGGGGATTGAATTTCCTTCAAAACACAAAGATACGAAGCTGGCACAAAGCATGAAGGACCACTTCGGCCTGAAAAAGGGGAATCGAGGGTATCAAAATTCGAAAATTTAGCACCAAAACATTCGCTTCGCAGCTGAGCTCTTAGCCTGCAAATTGATGAGGAAGTGCAGACCACATGAAGTCTCTGCCCCGATTGTCAGTATTGCTGCGAACTGTGCCGAAGGCTACATTTACAAATGGGCAGAGTACATTGCCAAGGAATTCCTCGAAGATGTCCACAATGCGCAGGAGAAAGGTAGACCCTTTCACTATTCATGGCTGATAGTGCTTATTGCATTGCTAGGATGGAAAGAACCTACCGAGGCGCAGTTTGTTGAGGTACCACTAAACATGCCTGGCGCAGTAAGGTACACATCTCTGTGGGTGTTGCAGGATAAAGCCTTACAGTAGATGACGAATTATGTGTTCGCCTTTTACTCAATGAGTATCTCATATGAGATTCTGAAGACCCCGTGGCTCAGTAATGAGCTATTCTCTCAGTATGATGGAGTGGCCAACTTCAAGGCCGACATGCACAATGTCTTCATCTAGGCCCGCACAGATAAGAAACATGCATGTTGGAAGTTTCCATACGTGGTGACCAAAGAAGACATCCTCGTGGTAGTTCAGCAGTGGTTGGCTGAATGGTTGAAGGATGTAGGGACAAAGCCCAACATTCCAATCCCTCCAGTCACCAATGTGGGCACTGGCCCTAGTCAGACGCAGCAGAATGGCCCACTCGAAGAAAGCGAAGAACAGAGTGAGTCGCAGCAAAGTGAAGGCGACTAGGGTGGAGATGACGGAGATGAAGAAGAAGAAGAAGAAGAATCGATCAAGACCATCTCAGACCCCAATTGCCCAAATAAGCGCAAGTCGCCAGAGGTGGAGGAAGTGACCAAACCTCAGTCTCGAAAGAAAGCGAAGGCGTCAAAGGATAAGAATGTCGTCGAAGAGCCTGCTTTGACGATTGAGGAGCATTAGAGAGAATTTGAGGTAAAAAATGGGCCTCAAAAGGACCAAAATGTACTATAAAAATCAACCAATTACATTTTAGTAGATGACATCATCCCCCATGGTTGAGGTGGCATTGCATGAGTTAAGAATGCTTATTTGTGACATTTTCTATGGTGGATGAAAACCCATAGTTAACCAAGGTAGTGGTACAAGTACTTTTAAGTCATAAAGTGAAGTACTCACAATAAAAGTCATTTCACACTTTCTCATAAAATAATATTATTGTTATTTTCAAGTAAAGTACTCACAATTCACTTTCTCATAAAATAATATTATTGTCATTCTCAAGTAAAGTACTCATAATTCATAAAAATGTCTTTTCACATTTTTTTATAAAATAATATATTGTCATTTTCATGTTTTTTAATTTTAAATTATATATTCATTCAATTGTATTTAATATCATAATGTCAAACTAATATATATATATATTAAATCTTGTACTTTTAAAATAAATTAAATTCGTGAATGATATTTTTATGAAAAAAATATGTTAGTTATGCATATAAATTAAATTCATTTTTGTTTAATTTTATTTACAAGTTCAATACAAATAAATGCTAAAGGACAACAATTTTTTGGGAATTTACAATGAATCTTAGTCACATCATTGTAGAGTTATTTTATTAATTTTATTTATAGTCAATTTAGAAAAGTAACTCAACCATGGTTATTTATATTGTGCATAAAAATTAGTGTAGGAGATGAGTTGTCATATATACCTACCCCATAAAACCCCTAACTCATAATATTTTAATATATTTTATATTTTTGTAGTACATCTCTTAGGAGGCCCATTTTTGACCTCAAATTCTCTCTAATGCTTGATCAGGAACTGAAAAAATCTACAGAGGCATTAACCAACAAATGGAAAGAGTTTGCAGCTACGCACCTTGATGTGCTCACCGACGTAGCGCAGCGAGTTGCAGAACTTAAGACGCTAGCAGAAAAATCAGCGACTAGCGCTACAACAAGCAGTGTCCTAGTAAGTGCGCAGCTAGACACAAGACAATGGCCAGCCAGAGATAACAGAGGACAAGTGTCAAGTGCAGCCCTCATAATAATTGACGCAACGTCTCGCTCGGAGATGAGCATGACAGTGGGCATAGATTACACCAAGTTGTCTATGACCGAGCTGTACCTTTGTCAATTGGCAATCATGAGGGAGATCCAAGAACGTGATAGCTTCTCGCATAGGAAGTTGGAAAATACCATGAAGCAGAGAGAGCACCTCACAGCGCAGTTGGAGGAAGCAGAGTAGAGGAAGAGGGACGCAAAACGTAAGCATATCACATTGGCGCGAGTATTGGATGAGGCATGTCGAAGTCTTCCTGACTTCGACATATAGGCGGAGGAAGAGCCAGAGCAAAGAATTGCCAAACTGAAAGACTACGCACAGCAGTCTCGCAGTGAGATAGAGAAGCTCAAAGCAGAACATGAGGCTCAGATTGTGGGGCTCCAACTTCGCATCATCCCGGAGAGCCCACCAGAGGTCAAGGAGCAGCGCCGCAGAGATATTAAGGCCTCAGCAACGAAGATCTCAAATCTTGCGAGCAGCACAACAAAACTGCTAGAGGAAACCGTCGACGCCTGGGCCAACCTGCAGGACAATCCAGAAGTAGAAAAGCTGCAAGAAACTATGAAGCAGCGACAGATAGATCTAGATGTAGTAAAGGAAGAAATTAAGACTCTGCCTCATATGCAGAAGATGCTCAAGGTAAAAAAAAGCAAGGAACTCCAGCAGGAAATTGAGTCGTGCAGAGCGAAAGCAACACTACTGGAAAATTCTATGTAGCCCCTTGTCAACAAGGCCTTGGAGTTGAGTACTGCTGCGGACAGCCAGCTCAAATTTCTGAAGGAGTACGATGCATTTGCACAGGAAAAGGCTAGCGAAGCATCAGCAGCAGCATTACAGGAGTTGGTGGAGAAGGAGCAAGCAGCCGACGATATCATGCGCGGCCTCAACAAACAGTTTATTATCTTCGCCAACAAGATTCTCCCACCAGATAAACAGCAGAGTGTCCCGGGACGAGACATTGGTGAGTCTTAGGGGCCTGTTGGGGTGCGCACCTTAACGGTCACTAATTTTTGTAACTCCGCGGTTTTTGTGGAAGCTTGTAAGCAGAGTTTTGACTCAAAATAGTCTTAGGGGTGTCGGGGTTGAGTCAAATCCCTCTTTTTGTAATTGTCCATAATTTTCGGGTGTAAGCCCATGATTTTGTAATAGTACACTTGTATAAATAGGCACTCATGTAAATATGTCAAGATCATCTAATGAGATGAGGATCATGTGATGCGAAGCTAAGAACTATTTTGGGTTTTAAGGTCAAGTCCCAGCTGTGTGCGTGGACGACCTCTACAGCTGTGTGCGCAGAGGGTTTTTGTAAGGAAAGGAACTGTAGTTAAGTGCGCATCTTAGAGATTGTAAGAAATGAATTGCAGCTGAGTGCACAGTTAGACTTGAAGGACGGATCTGCTGCTGAGTGCGCAAATTAGAACTGTTGTTTTGGAAAAAGTTGAATAGAAGCGCATTTTTGTGGACATAGCCCCTACACTGGGGGTGAACCACGTTATATCTTGTGTTGTGGTTCTTTTGTGTTGTTTCTGTTATGGTTTCATTTTATGCACTGATAAGTAGATAATTGACAAAGTAAGATAACTACTAAATAATAACTTCACTGTGAATTCCTAGTTAAGGGTTAAGCAAGAAACTGTTTGTTCATCTAACTGCGAAGCTATTTAAGTACGATTCGAAGCTCTGTATTATATGATTATTATTTGTTAAGGCTAAAGGTACAGTAATATCCCTCTTCTACTTGCAGAAACCTGATTCTACGGCACCCCATAGCTATTTCGGGTGAGACTGCGACCTGTTCGCAGGTTGTTGCCGAAAGGGCCAACATTGTGGGTCTTTTTGTTGGTGTGAAGTTAATGGTGTAAAACCCAGGTCTGCCCTATAGCCCAACAATGGACACCTCCTTTGGCATAAACACCATGTTCATGATGATTGTATATTTCCAATTTCATTCAACCAAGATAAAATGGGAGACTTATACATTCTACACTAAATGTCAAAAGTATGCATGTTTATCACTTATATGGTGATAGTTCCTACAATGCATAACGTGCATGCATTTTGGTGTAAACAAGTATATACAAAATATGATGACCAACTATCTTCGCCAGAGTTTGGTAGGTCAACGTGCACACAGGTATGACGTGTAGTTAAAATCACACTTTTAATTTGAATTTTTTTACTTGCTATGGTTTATTTTGATTTTCATATACTAAACTATGATTTATTAACCCCAAATCTACCTTTTTCCCTTTTAGAAAACCTTCATAGTTTCTTTCAAATACTTCACAAAATCCATAAGTTTCCCTTTTGAGGAGCAACCCTGTAGAGCTATCAGAGGATTAAATCCATCGGAAGCGGTCACACTAAATGACCTGGAAATAGGACAATCCTTGTGGGGATTTTTCAGAAATTCTCGAATCAGATAAATTTCCTTGGATTGATGATTGAAGTATATTTCAACATCAACAAATGGTTCTAGAAGGAGGGACATAACAAATTAATGGCTTCAAGGAATAAAATGGAAACTCCTCCTCATTCACCAATTGCTACTCACAATCGTTCAAACCCACCAATGACATCCATTGTTACTATAAATATGCAACCCAAATCCATTTCAGCACCACTCTCCCTATCCTCAAATCCCATAGGGGTTTCTTATTTTCTCATGGCCCTACCTAAATATTCATTACTATGTTCTCTATTCGAGAATTCCCATCACATTTTAGACAAATCTAAGGAAAGAGTTACCAGAACCCAAGCAATTCACAAACGATTCAACGATTGTTTTAGAAATTCTATTCAAGGTACTGAACGATACACCGCAAGATTTGTTATCAATCGTGAATCACAAGAGTTTTCTCAATTAAAACACCTAGTTCAATCTTTGCATGAAATTTTGAGACAACAATGAGATTATGGCTTTATTGTAAATCCATAATTTTCACTATTTGGAAATAATCCATATTTTACTCCATAATTAGGAAGTCCAGTCCAACCGCCATCACCACCTGACTCCCCAACCAATATGCTGGTTGTGGATCCATATCTTCCTGATTCAGATATGTTATTCCAACTGTGTTTGGATCCTAGCACCCGATGGGGGGTGTCGGGGGAATTTCCCTCCACTCTAGTCGTTAGGGGGGTCGAGGAGGGGTGACGCCCCCATAGTGAAAATTTCAGAAAATATGCCTTGTAAAATGTTGTAATTTGAGAGTCATGACTTGGTCAATAATAGGTGATTTACGGGCCCATGGTTTTGGGTAGCCCGTAGTATTTTTCCATGGTATTCCCTTTATAAAAGGAATTCATTGTTATACGGTTGTGTATTGTATTGTAGCATTGTAAAACAATCTTTCTGGTTGTGTGAGAGAGACCATGAAAGAGTAAAGATGAAGTGCAGTGGGTGTGCTATAGGTTGTATCCCTTCATTTTGTTGGATGTCATAATAATAAAAGACTGACAATTTATATGTGGACGAGTAGCCCATCTTGGGTGAACCACGTTATTGGTATTTCTCTTGTAATGTTTTAAATGTTTTAATATATGCATCTTGTTTATTGTTATTTCTCCGCGAGGGTGTTTTCTAATACAATACTCATAAAAATAATTCTGATAATTCCTTTGAACACCATATCTCATAACAAGAATCCGAGGAAGAAGAAAATCCACACTAAATGGATAACAATCAAAACATGCTATGGATTGATCAAGATTTCCTGTAAGTTCATGGCATATAACATCCACTTCCAAAAACCGTGAGAATTTTTTTACCCAAACTTGATTCGGAAGATTGACAACCAATCGATGGTCATGCATTAAGAATTTGATGCTGGTGATTCATTTGCATAACATAATATATGAATATGTGGTATGTTTCCTTATACCTTCGAGGGTAAACCTTCAACTTGATATTTTGCTTTACAACCCGGAACAATACATTCATGGACCCAATTTGACAAACTAATTTTGGAAAAATTCTACGACAAGAAGACAATAAAACATGAAAGAACCTAGTAATGGAATTGTCTACAACAAAGATGAATAATAAAGAACGAATTAAAAGACTTCAATCAAATATTTTTAACACTCAAAAACAAAATATCTAGTGAATCAATGCTTGTCGAGAATCTTATTGTGGCATTTAATGTAAAATCCCTCAACTCCGTGAAAAGATCGCATAGACCATCTATACAACACGCTTTTGATGAGGCTATATTGGTAGAAAAAGACATGTTAAGCTTGAAACATAGTCACGATACTAATAGCTATCAACCTACAACCTTTCGAAGGAAAAGTGAACTCCTGACCAAAATTAATCCTCCAAAGAAATATCAAAGTGCATTCGATCTTTAAAGCCTTCAAAAGCAATGTAGTCAAAAGAGAACCATATGTAAAACAAACTGTGACCCTGGTAAACATGCTTTTTACCATGCTTTACTTAAAGAATTCTAATTATTTAAACACATTCTACAGCTTCATGAGAATTTTATACTCACAAGAAGAATTTTAGTTCATGAGAATTTTATACTCACAAGAAGAATTTTAGTTCTAAAAGTCCATTATTATGTGTCAAAAAACCAAAATCAATCTTCAAATTGATACTCGATGTTATTGTAACACTCTTTTCTGTTTCAATGTTAAAAATACAACTATTACCTTAAAAACATATTTTGTTGCTAACAATAGCTTTAAAATCAACTCTTGAAAAAAACACTAATGCTACTATTAGTAAATTGTATTTTTGAAAACTAAAATTATAACTTGTTTCTAGCATGGATTTAACAATCAATATTATTGATACAAAAATCTTAAAATCAACTTCTAAACAAAAAAACTAAAATTTTAACATTCCAATTTTTTTAAAAAACTAAAATTTTAACATTCCAATTTTTTTAAAATTACCTCTCCCCATTTTTTAAATTGGTTTATAAAACACATTTATATAAACTAAAAAAAATTAGTATTTTTTTTGTTAAGCATAGTAGACAGGGTCCATTCCAAGATCCAGACGATGGATCAGAACGTGGGGCATCCTGTAGTTCAGTTCTCTAAAAGATGATGTTGGTCCTTCACGTGGCTCTTTTCTTCTCTGTACAAGAAGGTGCCCAACAACGGACCCTCGAGGAGAGGCGTTGTCACCATCTCGTCTGAGGCAAAGCCCAGAAGGAAGACCCTCCTCAATCTTCTTCACTACCTGCAGCGACAACAGCAGCTGCTGCGCTCTGATCCCCCTTCTCAAGCCACTAGTCCAACAGCATCCCAAACAATTGCCTGAAACATTATATAGACATATATATATTATATATATAATATATGTATATATAATGCATACATAGCTTAATAATGTGACGGTCTTGATGTTTTTGTGTAGGTAATTGGGCTGGTAGAGAAGGGTGCGGGGTGAGGTGGAGGTGTTGTATTATAGTACTGGAAAACTAGTTTCGAGGACTATGCTGACAATAGTGTTCTGTGACTTGAACAGAAGATCTGTATACAGCTTGTTGTATATGCCTTTCTTCTTCCTCGTTCAAGCTAATTTAATTGTAGAAATTTGATACAATGGTAGATAGTTTTAATGAACTGTTACTTGAATACAATGTGATTGAATACGATATTTTCTTAATTTAATGTTTGGATCTTCAAAGAAGCTTTCTTATTTCGGAACATTGATATTCAGTGATCAGATCATCTTTAAATACTTTTGATTAATGTTTTTTGCTAACGAATTGTTTCTTCTCCTCCTGAGAATCATCTTATCCAAATCTCGAGTTCAAAGCTTTACGTAAGCTGATTCCTTTGCTTATAATAAGGAATCAATGTCAGCCTTTATCTGAACCTATCTGAAGTCAACGGTTTGCAACAAGATAGATAAACTGAATCTGATTCTAAAGAATCACCATATGATTCACAACACTAAGAAATTCATAAGATCGTATAAAAGCGCATTAATTCTACCATCTCTCAACACTGCAACAGTATTTAATAATTGGGTGGATATTCATCTTGAAATTTTTAATCGATGCAAGAATTTAATAATAGGATGAGTTTCGACCTTAAAAAAGAGATTTGTGGAAGTTTTTGAACGTCTCTTTTGAAATCAACGTTCTCCAAGTTTCAATATGAGTTGGGACTGGTGTAAATCCCGTTTTCATCAGAGGAGGATCAAATTTTTTGGATGGAGGTTTTCAAATGGATATTTTGACATCTACATCCTTTGAAATTTCATTTTCGTTTTAGATTTTTAAATTAATAAGTGTGGAGTTGGTGTGATTTCGAGCTTAAAATTTCGAACATTTAAAAAAAAACAAATACCGACATAGATTTTTTTTTTGTGTGTGTCGTCGATTCGTTATTTAAAGATTGATTGTTGTGATTCTGGTCACTTCGATGGTTGGTTATTACTCTGAAACAAAATTTTTTGAACTTGTGAAGATGAACTTATTTCGTATATCACAAGTTACAACAGTCTTCCTGTAAAATAAAGATATGATACGTTGTATAACATTGAGAATACCTAAAGTATTGTAAATTACCGTGAAACAAAATTTGTAGAACATGTTGGGATGAATAAACTGTATATCACAAGTTACATCACTCTTGATGCAGTCTGTAGAATAAACATATGATAGGGTGTATAACATTCACAATACTTAAAGTGTTGTAAATATTTATTGTAAAAAGAGGATGTGCAGTAACTCAATATACTGGTAAGTTATAAAAAGTTAATTAAATTTAATTGCTATGGATTCTATTGTTATTAAAATAAATATAGACTAATTATTAGTTTAATGAAATTAAAAATTGCTATAAAAATAAATAAATAAAATATCCATATTAATGTGTAAATATAGATTAAATCTTAATAATAATAATGCAGATATATCTATATTAATGTATAAATATAACTTAAATCTTAATAATAATGAAGATATATTCAATTAGCACTAATTATATCATATTACTTGTTAAAGGAGGAAAAGAGAATGTATTTAAAACCAAATGTTTTATTTTCTATTTTTTAGGAAGTGTGCACATTCTATTAAACTGAAAATTCAAAAGTTACAAGTTTCAGAAAAGTCCACCCTAGCCAATGCATAGTTCTTTTGAGTGGCTAGAACAAAGAAAGTTCAATGGTCTTGGGAGCCATGTAAACAATAAACTAGCTCTTAATCCATTGGTTCTGCCACTTACCAAAATATTTAACAGAAGATGAAATAACAACATATAACAAAAAGACTTGATGTAGCAGTCCAAACGAGAAAGAGGCCAAGTCGCCGCTCAAGACATGAGTAGCGTTAAGGGGGGGACCTCCTCCAAGATGGGGCAGGCCCATCGACCTTCATCACAGTTGGTAACAATATTGATAACAATAATATTTGCAGGAGAAGGAGACGTCTTGTTGCTCAGGCTTTCCTTATCCCGCACACGTTTAAAAAGGGGTTCAATGGTGGACACGATGGGAAAGGGCGCATTGGTGGAAAATTCTTGAAATGGTGTCGAAACATTGTCCATAGATCGTCCTCATGTTGCACTACCACACCCTATCTCCATGGTGTTGACACGTCTCTACCCGCTCACAAAGCATTTCCACTAAAATACGGCCTCCATGTTGCTAACCTGGTTTTCCATATTAGTCATCTTGGCCTCGTCCAAGAGGACTGTGTTGCGAGTTGAGCTCCACCTCCCCAACATGTCCTCCATGAGAACCTCGATCATGTTTTTTATCAACCAATAATGGTTAATTTTTCCTCTGCATCTCCCTATAGCAAGCCGCTCGTTCACTAGACTACTTTCCCAATCATCAATTAAGACATAGACATAAATCGAGATACCAGCTTCGTAACCTTCCTCCTCCATTGCACTCATATCGCGTTGTGTTTTTCCTCAACCGTTGCTTCCCCTTTTAGGGGTTCCTCATTTCCTAGACATGTTGGAGACTAGAGCTCCAGTGTGCCGCTAGTGGTGGTGGTGAAGCTACAATACCAACAATGGCAGGAGGATTTGCAGAGCAAGCCGACTCCACAAAGAAGAGGTAAAATTGTGAACACCAGACCATAGGAAAACACACACTGCAAAGTGCCAATAGATAATGTTGCACCTATCCATGGCTAGTCGCTTAACCTAGTCACTCTGTACCTGTTGAGAACTAACACACTCCATACCAACCACCATTGAAACTAGATTAAATTTTGATGAAAGAGGCTCGACCTTCAAGAGCTTAGTACTAGATATCTTCACCCACCCAGGAAGAGGAGCTAAGGGGCCGCGGGGGAGCTTTAATGACCCCAGCATGCATGGTTCCACGCTGCCAGATGCCGGACTGAGACGCAATGCGCTATCGGTGGGGCAAGCTAGCACCCACATCCGGGTGTATTTAAAACCAAATGTTAATACTATTTATAATTGATAATAAAAGCAAAAAAATAATTAAACTAAATTGTTATGGATGATATCAATGTTTTTGATAAAAAATAATTAAGAAATAAATTTGCATATATATATATTTATATATTTAATGATCTAATAAAAAAACATTATATCTTATTATTTATATTGATGTATAAATATAGATTCATTGAATTAAAAAAATAATATTTATAAAATAAAAAAAAATTAGAAAAAAATCTAATGATATATAAATATAGATGAATTGATTTAAAAAATATAATATTTATAAAATAAAAAATTAGGAAAAATTGTAATGCATGGTTAATCAAAGTCATTATAATATAATAAACAATTTTAAAAAAGTTGCTAATTTTGATTGTTTGAAAAAAAATAATTGTTTGTTTTTTTATATTTTTTAATGTTTAAAAAAAAAACATTATACATTTTTAATAAATATTTTTCTTTTTATGTGATTAAAAAATGGGTTTCCAAAAATTTCTAGTTTTATCCTTGAAAAAAAATGTTGTGCTACGGGTAGCACCATTTTTCAATTTAAGGGGAAAAATAGTCACTAAACACAACCTATAAAAAAACGAGAACTATTCAAAGTTCTCATTAGGTTGTATAATGTGTTTTTAAGCAATTCCTCTATGGACACATTTATCGGAGATCAACTTGGTCACATTTCTCTTTTTTCTCAGATCGAAAACAATGAGAAGTAATGAAATTTTCTTAGATTGAGTCTTCTATGTCTATGTTACATAATGTACATACTGTAAATATGAATTTAGGTTAGAAAAATACTCCCAGACATTATTTTGATGGCTCCAAATCCAAATATGGAATTGGAGCAGGTTGTGTTTTAATTGATCCAGTAGGCAATAAAACTATATGATACCTTGTTGTTTAGAATGTGAATGTACAAATAATGTGGATGAATATGAGGACATTATTAAAGGTCTTAAAAAATCAATTGATCTAAGAACCAAGGTTGTCAAAGTTTTTGATGACTCACATATAATCATGCAGCAAATAAGAAACACATTCATTTTGTTTCAACATATTTAAAAAAAATATCAAAAATACATGCATGGGACTTGATTAATCAATTTGAGTCTTTTAATATAAACTCAGTCCCCAAGTCATAAGAAATTGATGCAGAATTTGCTTGCTAATGTTGCTTGTCAGGTGTATCATGATGTTGGTTCGTTCAAGTCTTTGTTCGACCACCTTATTCAGCAAGGACTCCCATCCCCTTGGGATGTAAATGGAGAATTATACCCCAGAGATCAGTACATAATGATAATCATGAATGAAATGAATTCTCATACCTCTCTGACATACGTTCAAGGAGAGATTGAAGCTAGATATTCCTTTCCCATGGGATATTGCAAATATCCCATGGGAAAGGAATGGAAGAACATGACGAAGATTCTATAATTAACGAAGCAACCTAGAATTCCAGTTCCCTAGTTTTCAGCTCGAACATCGTCCTCTGAGCTTTCTTAGATTCCATGTGGTCTTGTTTAGGAATCACATCAGATGCCTCTAGGTCCACCACAACATAGGTAGCCACAAGCTCCATGTCAACCTAGTTGACATCAAGGCAGTTAGTGTAGAGACCTATTATTTTCTTAATATTGTTTTGACAAGATGTATTGTAACTGTAATTTGTTGTCAAACAAAAATTTGTTATTTTTGTAAAGTCTATAAATAGGGCTATAAACTCTAGATCAAGGGTCGACATTATTTTAGAGCTAAGTGTAACTTATCAGAACAATATTTGATAAAGAATTTAACGTGTGATGTAGTTTTGGGTTTGTGATCCATCTTGGAAGGATTATTAGTTTTGACTCTACATATTGTCCTATGTTATTTTTGTATTTGCATCCCTTCCAATTTCTATGTAACGTTGTAGACATCATAATAGAACACCTATAAGGAATTTATTCAGTCTCACTTTGGTACAAGTTCTGAGGTCAATGTCTTGTTTTCTTGACATCTTTATGAAATATTCATGGAATGTTGATGAATATTAAGGATGTTGTATCTGGATCTTATTTTGATGTGATAACATCACATTATGTTCAAGCTGCTAAATTCTATTGTGCTCAATATATATTCTAAGTTTTGTGGGAAAGAAATATACTGTAACAAGTACATATTCTCTTATCTTCATCCATCCATAATTCTATATTGTAATATTTGTATGGTCAGAATGATGGCCACCAATGCCCCCTTGTTTATTACATGTAATAACCAGGATGGTTCCAATCTAAGAAAGTATTGAGAGAATTTCAATATTATTTCTCTTGTTGTTGAAAGCATGCCAAATTTTACAAAGATAAATTTATTGATGCCCTGGCATACTTATGAAATAAACCTCAGAACATATAAGGGACTAACATCTTTTCTAGAGTCATTGTTGTGGATCAAAGGAATGAGGTATTTTTCCCTAGGGACAACGATAATCATATGATATGGTTTCTTGAGGTGAACAAGAATGTGATTGTTTACTAACAAATTCACTTGGAGATTCCTCCAAGGAAAATATGGCATCTGGATGCAGACACACCCATTTGAATCCAACTCATGATGAATTTTTTTCTTGTAAGATATAATATCTTAGATAAACTAACAAGGAAGGTGGTGATAACTATCACTAAGTAATCCTTATAGAATCTTTTCTCCTCCTATTTTTTTGTCCTTAATTTTATGAATCTGCATTCATCTTTGAAACTCCCTACCGTAATTCTCCTCAACTAAATCCTATTACTTCCCTAGTTTATTTTCTTGTACTCATGCTATAAACAAGAGTAGTGAGTCATCCTCATATACAAATCCTCTAAAACTCAGAACTGTTTAACTCTGTAAGATAAGAATTTAATCGTTCAACACCTAATTTCAGGAGGATGTGGACCACTACCACCACCACCCCCACTAAGAGTTCATCATCGAGTAGCAGCCCACCATGGACCCTTGAGGATCCTTGTGAATATTTACGATATGCACGGCCATTATATAAAAAAATTTCCTAAATATGATGGTAGAAAATAATCCTCTGCTAAAGAGAACATGAATTGCTTTGAGGATTTTGTTGATAATTTCTTTGTGGATAAGTTCAATACCTTGCCAATTTGGCATATTTTTGGATAGGTGTTTCCAAGTTCTGGATAAACCAGAATGTAGTCATATGTTCCCTCCTATGGTGGCAAAGAATTTCATTCTTTTTCTTCTAGTATAGATCACCCAAAAGGCTCTTCTATTGGGAACCTTCCCTGTCATCTTCATCTCACCAGACAATCTCTCTAAGTGTATATATTTCTTGTGTAAGCTCAACTAGGATAAATGTATTACAAGGAAACAATGGATATTTTTATTTTCCTCAATCAAGCCGCATCTTGGATTTTTCATTACCCCCTATGTATCATTATATTTCCCATCCTTTCAATGTCATCCCACCTACTACCTACTGCATAAATATTTTCTATACTTATCACATAAGGCGCATGATTTTCAAACCCATCAACAATAAAGAATCTCTATATCATCAATCTTAACAAGGTCTTTCAGGCCCTTGGGATGGGAAATACTAGCATAAATCCCTCTTCAGTTTCTGTGAGAATGGAATAAGATTATACCATATCTACATAATCCTCCATTGCTTAGAACTGGTAGAGTGCATTATTCCAAAATTATTAACCAGCGAAGATTGGAAAACTGACTTGAGAACACACACTGCTGATGTTACATGAATTGTATCAAAATACTTGATCTTCGATTCAGTCACTTAGCACATAAGGTGCAACATTTTCAACCCCATCGAGAATCAAGAATATCTATATCAACAATCTTAACAAGGTTTTTTAAGCCTCTGGGATGGAAAACTATTGGCTGAAATCCATCTTCAATTTCAATGAGAATGGCTGAACACGATTCAACATCTACATCATCCCCAATTTCTTGGAACTGGTAGAGCGCATGATTCCCAAATTATGAACCAAGAAAGCTCAAAAACCTGACTTGAGAACATACACTATTGATGTTACATGAATTAGATCAAAATACTTGATCTTCACTTCAGTCACTTAGCACATAAGGTGCAACTTTCTCAATCCCATCAAGAATCAAGAATATCTATACCAACAATCTTAACAAGGTTTTTCATGCCCCTGGGATAGAGAAATACTTGATAAAAATCCATCTTTAGTTTCCATGCGAATGGTAGAAGATGATTCAACATCTACATCATCCCCAATTTATTTGAATTGGTAGAGCACATGTTTCCCAAATTCTAAACTAGTGAAGATAGGAAACATGACTTGACAACACACATTGCTGATGTTACATGAATTGTATCAAAATAATTGATCTTCAGTTCAGGCACTAAGCACATAAGGTTCAACATTTTCACCCAATCAAGAATAAAGAATATCTATATCAACAATATTAACAAGGCTTCTCAGGCCCCTAGGATAGAACAATACTGGATGAAATCCCTCTTAGTTTCCATGAGAATGGCAGAAGCTGATTCAACATATACATCATCCCCAATTTCTTAGAAATGGTAGAGCACATGATTCCAAAATTATGAACTAGAGAAGCTCGAAAATGTTACTTGAGAACACACACTACTAATGTTACATGAGTTGTATCAAAATAATTGACATTCAACTCAACCAATTAGCACATAATGTGCAACATTTTCAACCCTGTCAATAATCAATAATATCGATATCAATAATCTTAACAAGTTTTTTCAGGCCCATGGGATGGAAAATATTGGTCTAAACCCCTCTTTAGTTTCCATAATTTTTATGATATGTTGTTATGGGATCGATGATTGATTTTATTTATCATTGTACTATGTAGCATCTAGATGCCTCATGAGTCATGATGGTTCATCTCTTGAGAGACATTTATTTTAATCATTTGATGTGATTTTATATCATTCCATCAAGAACATATTTCAGTATTTTCAGTTTACAGTCAATATGTGATCAATGATTGATTATTCCTATTATTTATCATTGTACTATGCAGCATCTAGATGCCTTATCAGTCATGATGATGCATCTCTTGAGAGACATTTATTTTGATAATTTGATGTGTGTTTCTATCATTCCATCACAAACATATTTCAATATTTTCAGTTTACAATGCATATGTGATCGATGATCGATGATTCTTGTTATTTATCATTGGCCTATGTAGCATTTAGATGCCCCATGAGTCATGCTGATTAATCTCTTGAGAGACATTTATGTTGATCATTTGATGCAATTTTCTATCATTCCATCAGGAACATATTTTAGTATTTTATGTTTGCAATCAATATGTGATCGATGATCAATGATTCCTATTATTTATCATTGTACTATGTAGCATCTAGATGCCACATGAATCTTGGTTAATCATCTCTTGAGAGACATTTATTTTGATAATTTGATGTGATTTTCTATCATTCCATCAAGAACATATTTCAGTATTTTTAGTTTACATTCGATATGTGATTGATGATCGATGATTCCTATTCTTTATCATTGTTCTATGTATCATATAGATTCCTAATCAGTCATGATGATTCATCTCTTGAGAGACATTTGTTTTGATCATTTGATGTGATTTTCTTTCATTCCATCAAGAACATATTTTAGTATTTTTTAGCTTACAATCGATATGTGTTCATGATCCAACATTTGGCATTTTATATATCAGTTGTATTTTCATATTTATGTAACAAAATGTTTATTTGATGTTGTTGTTGGTTTAGATGTTATATTTTTTGAAAAAAAGGTTAATTTTGTATTTTTTTATGCTTTACGATATTTTTTGATATTTTCATTGTTGTTGTCCATAAGTAACATTACCAACCCTCGGTGATATATTTGTTGAGACGATATATGTATCTTTGTTTTGGAACTTCCTTATATGGCGATGATGAAACTTTTAGTTATTGTATAGAATGGTTGTGGACCACATACATTGAGAGAGGGAGATAAATGTTTGTTTTCCCTTGGATTTTTGTTAGAAGGGTTTCCTTCTCAGCTTGTCTTGTGGTCAGAAGGGTTGTCTTCCCACCTTTTATTGTGGTCAGAAGGGTTGTCTTCCTATCTTGTTGTGACATGTCTTGTTGACTTGTGTCTAGCCTTGTGTTGGCTTAGTTTTGTGGTGACTCCTCCCTTGTTGGTGCTTTGTGCTAGCACCTCCCTTTGAGTAAGGTAGCTTGACCCTTGATATTTTTCATGGACGCTCTCTTGGTTCTACTTAGATTTATCCTTTTGAAGGATGATTACACCTTGTTTATCCCTTAAGTGCGAGTTGTGGATTGTTCTTGGACTGTTGAAGGGTGTCACTTCCTGTTTTTATCCTGTGTTAAGGCTTCCACTACTTCTGCTTGGACTATGTAGCGATTCATGAGCTGTTTGACTATGTTTTCGAGTGTCGCTTACAATACATAGGGTGTTTTTTCCTATTGATAGGGATTCTACATATGTGGTGTACTTTTGGGCCATTTTGTTGGGATGTTTCATGTGTGGACTATCCTGTAGGTGTTGTTTGTCATCTTATGACTATTGTGGACTATTTTGGAGATTCACCACCTCGTGTGGATTTCTCTGTGGGTGACAATGAGTCTTCATGTGACTGATTCTACCTTGATGGATCATTCTACTGCTTATGTGAGGGTGTTGTTGCCTGTTTGAAGGGTCCTATTCTCTGCTAAGTCATCTTGTGAGTTTGTTTCTTCTTGATTGAGGTATGTTTGAAACTGCTGTGAGGGTTTTAAATTTTAATGATGCAGGATACTACTGTGAGGTATTGTCAGGTGTTTTAGGTTTCCATTTATTGTTGTCTATTTGTTAGGTGCCTCTACTGATGGCTTTAGGATGCTATTTATCGTGTCATAACTTTTGTAGACCAATGCACTCACTACTGTACATGTCTAATCTTGTTCTTTAGAAATTTACCTCTCTCTCTCTATCTCTCTCTCGGGTATGTTCATACTCTCAAGTAATGGTCAATTCTGTTCATATTATTCACTTCCCTTTGAGAGGAAAGATCTAATCTAAAATTTAACTCAACTTTGATGAAAGTGATGAGTCCCTTTGGTATCCATGAGGCATTTCATAAACTTGGATTGTAATGGGAATCCTTCAATACATGGTTAATGTTTTTTTTTCACAAGTAAGAATAGTCTTTTGACTGTCTCTATAGGAATGCAAAATTGTTTAAACCCTGTAAGGGATTTTGCGTTGTATATACTTAGTTGTAATTTGAATTTATAGTTTCGTTTATAAATCTATATGCGGCTTTGAATCCTTTATAATACTGTAATGTGGCCATGAGGCCTTTACATTGTAATGCTTAGTTTTTGGGAAAGGGGTTGAAGGGCCACGGTCAAAGATAATTACTATTATTTATTTCAAGCAATGGTTTTGATAGACCCGTGAGGGTTTTATATTTTCACTCTTGAATCCTATCTTGATTTTATAGTTTTGTTGTTTGTATTTAAAGAAATAGAAAGCGATCGTGAGGCCTTTAACCTACCATATTTGGTTTTTGAGAAAGGTTGTAGAGCCTCTGTTAAAAGATATTGTTGTTTGTATTAATTCATAAAAGAGTTTAAGTTTTAAACAGTGCGTGAGGGTTTTCTTCTAAGTAATATCATGTTGTTAAAATAGTACTTCTGTAACTTTGTTGTCATGGTGAAAGCTGATACAGATTTTATGGTTTTTACTTGGATTTTTTATTTTCTATGAGAGAGGCCATAAGACCATTAGTCTGTTTTCATTTTTGGCTTGTAAAGATTTAGGTTATTATATGAATTATACTATTTTATAGTGGAAATAAATGAATAAGCCATAAGGTTGTTTATGATTTTCTTCTATGCAGGGATAATTTTAGGGGCGAATTTTAGCCCAGTGGGCTATTTTTCTATGTTTTTCTCCCAAAAAAGATTTGCCATTTTGCATTTTTTGAAGCCATGTTTCGCCCAATTTTGATGGGGTAAAAATTTTTCACCCTAAAAATCACCAAATTATTATATAAATGACATAAAATCCTTGGAAATTAAATTTTTTTTTGAAAAATGTCGCCAATCATTTTATAGTTGGCATTTTAAGAATTGGTAATATTCGCAAACATTTATACACTTTTGAATAAGTATGGTTCCTTAAAATCATCATTGGTTCTATGCATTTTTTCCTGTAGATGATAATACTAACAAGGGCCTACATCGTGTGACCAACGTTGTGACCTGTCAATAATCTCGACTTGGTATTTTAATAATAATAATAATATAATAATAATAATAATAATAATCCCAATTTTATGAACCCTATTTATATTGGGATTTTTAGTTCGTGGGCTAGAACACGGTTGTAGATTTAAACTTAATTTATAAATGATATATTATTTTAGAGTTTGGGCATACATAGGGTTTTTACTATTGTTTTGAAATCACTGTTTGGTGTTTGTTTTCTGTAAGATTCTATAAGATATATATATATATATATATATATATATATATATATATATAACCTTCATTAGGGTTTTAGATTGAGCACTGTTAATTCATTTAAATGAGTATCTAGTTTGATTACGAAACTTCTCTTAGAGTTTAATCATGATTTATTATGAGATAGTGTAATTACTTGTAATTTTTAGAAAAATGATATATATATATATATGTGTGTGTGTGTGTGTGTGTGTGTGTGTATGTATTATAATAACCTATGTAATAGGATTTATAGGTTTTCCACTAATCTTCACTGAATATAGATGTTCATTTCTTTTAAAAACTAGACTAATAGAGAATTATCACTAATATTAACAATACAGTAGATTGAAAATAACTAAGGTGGAAGTACTATAATTAATATACAAGGAGAAAGGGAAAACATCTTTTAAGCCAAAAATTTACTAAACAGCATAACCAGAACAGTAAATTTAAACCTTAACTTTGAATAAACAGAATTGTAGTTTTCTTCTCTTAGAACAATTTCCAAACAACTTTCAGATATAGATTTCATAACATAACCAATCATCCAATTTATAGCTACCGGGGATAATTCCAAATAAAATTATAGACTTAAAATTAAATAACATTTAGAGCCTAGATAATATGTAGAAGGGCACAAAAACCCAAAGGAATCTGTTCCACCCAACCTTCTCCCGAAGCATCCAAGATTACTTGCTTAGGACCTTCGAGCCTGTTCGTTGAACCAGTAGAACGAAGATCACTGGATATTATCCCACAAAACAAACTTTCTACAACTTAGCACTTAGTAGCATACTTAACTCATCAAATCCACTTTATATATCTCCTCATCAAATTCCTTTTGTTCCTGACTTTTCAGTTTATAGTAGTCACAAGGTTCATTCAGTTGGAAACATAATGAGTAGTGAGCCTCCTGCTCAATTTGATGGTACCAATAAGATTCCCTACATCTTTGGGTCAGTTTTGGAATTAAATGAGCCACCAACCCATTTCCCCCTCTTAGGGAACATGACCACAATTTTAGGGATTATGCTTTCTATAACAGCTAGAAAGTGAAATGCTAGTGCTTCCACTTGTCAACCAGCCTTCTACAACTGCCCATTCCTCCTAGTGGGTCAACGAACACTCATTCAACAATCTCCCTTGGACATGTGTATCTTCTATTTAATTATTAAAATAAATAATTCTTCAATTACAGTCATCCTTGACCAACTTGGTCATAAAAAATTTACAATAAATTTAACATAATGTTTCTGAAATAAATAAAAATAATTATTTTTTCAGTTCTACATCTTTATATTCAAATATTGAAGTGTTGAATGTTAAATGTCCTTTGACTTTTATATTTTAGAATAATAAAATAATTTCTATTTTCATTATTATTTTGTCATCAAATCTTATTCAATAAAAAGTTATTAATAATATTAACTTTCATAGTTTTTTATCTAAGTTATATTATTCACTTTTTGTTATTTAATGGATAAATTTGCTCTTGGCCAAAAGAGGGTAAATAATTTAGATTAAATTTTCATTTTCTTAGTTTAATTTTTATTTGACAATTGTTAAATAGTCTTTGTATTTAGTTAGTTATATTTCATCTTTGAATATTTTTTGTGAAAATATTAAAAAAAAAATCAAAACAAAGACTCTTCTTAAGAGAGCAAAATACTGATCAGACATAATTAGTGACTGTTCATTTAGTAGCTACTAAATATGCTTCTAGCTGTTAAATAAATAACTTTAGATCTTAGATATGAATTTTATAGTAAATAGATTAATATAGATTGCATGTACATAGTTAATTTTTAGCTTAGTTATTTTAATTAGAATTTAATATTTATTATTTAGTTTAGGATTTACTTTTTCTAGGCTAATGTTTTAGAACTCTCCTTAAAAGAGTAAAAACCTAGATGGTAGTAGGACCACAACCTATGAGAATCGTATAATCCAAACATACCAGAAGTTGTGGTAAGCAACTTGTGTGGCCTGATTGTCCTTAGTTGGCCTCATACAGAAAATACGGCCAACACATACATAGGCTCAGAGAGGAATATACCATCAACCATATGCTGAATATGAAGACCCAAAAAATAATGTAATAGGTCTAAGTTGGTCATTTCAAATTATCTTTTGAGATTATTATTCATTTCGAGTATAAATATAAGTTGGTTACATTAGTAAGTATAAGAAATATACACAAAGTACCACAATGAGGACGTCATCATCAAAGTTCTTAACATACCGATTTGGATCATATATGGATCGTTTAAATCCATTCTTTAATAAACAAGTATCAATTTTCCCATACCAAGTTGTAGGTTCATGTTTAAGACCATATAAATACTTTCTTATTTGCATTGCAAACATGATGTTTCAGCAGTAATAAAAGTAGGTGTCTATTTCATATAAATGCCTTAATGAAGATCAACATTAAAAAATGCACTCTTGACATCCATTTTGTGCATTTCCCATTTATATGATGAAACAAGAGAAATAATAATTCTTATTATGTTCATTTTAGTAGATGGAGAAAATGTCTCAATATAATTCATACTTTCTTGTTAAGAAATACTTTTGCTACTAAACACAATTTATGTTTATCAATCCATCTTTTGAAGTAAAATTTGTTTTATATGTCAACATAAATCCAACTAAATTATTTCCAGAAGGTAAAGGCACAATAGTCTATGTCTTTTGTTTTCATTCAAGAGTTATGCTCAATAGTCATGGCTTTCTCCCATTTAGGTTTGTCTTTACCTTGAACACAAGTAGAGTGATCATTTGTGTCCAATAGTTTAGTCATAATAACAAAGAAGATCTATTTCAATGAGTATCATAAGGAATACCAATCTCTGAACTTATGGATTCAATAGTTTTATGGGACCTAACAAGAATACAAGTAGTGGTAGGAGCCACACCAGTACCTTCTGAACATTTAGGTGGATCATTTTAAGAAGAAGGTGAACTAGGATCACGTATAGGCACATAGATAAAGGAATGGGTAAAAAATGTGGGAGTAACAAAATATGAAGGGAAATTCAAGGTAACATGAGGTTCATTATACTTTAGAGGAGGAGAGACTTTTCTTAAAAGAACATCTCGTCATAGGATACCAAATTGGGTAGATGAATCAAACAACTTGTATGCTTTGGAATCCTCCCAATAACTAATAAAAATACATTTCTATAGTTTGGGCTCTAACTTCTTCTTATCTAGGATGTGTTCCCATCATTCACTGCCAAATATATTAAAGTTACTAACATTAGATATTCTTCCATTCCATTTTTGTATGGGACTAACATGAAAAAATTATTTAGTAGAGGCTCTATTCAAAATATACTTATCTCAACAAACAATTTTAACAAAAAACATCTATGTAATCCTTTAGAATAAGATATGCATCTTACGATTTCAACCAATGTCCTATTCTTTTCTTCAAACTATCGCATTTTGTTGAGGTGTGTAAGGAACATTCTCTTGATGTTGAATTCCATGCTTAGGTAAATATGTATTAAATTCATTTTTAGTGAATCCCCCCCATTACTAGTTCTCAAAGTCTTAATACTTTCAATAGATTCTTTTTCAACCACAAATTTAAAATATTGAAATATAGCAAAGGTTTCACTTTTATGTTTGAAAAATAAACCCAAGTTTTGTAACTAGAGTCATCAATAAAAGTAAGAAAATAGAATGCATGAGACAAAGAAGGAGCTTGAAAATGACCAAAAGTATCACTATAAATTAATTGCAATGGTTCTTTAGCATGAAAATATATACCTTTACCAAACATTTCCTTATGATATTAACCAAGCACACAAGCTTCACAAACATGTTTAGTGGAATAAATTAAAGGTATTTTGAGTACCATTTTAGACTTCATTTTCATTTAACCTTAATTCAAGTGACCTAACATTCATTCCATAATATACTGTGTTCATCAACATGAACAACATAGGAATATAAAAGTTGATTTTTACATGAAATAAAACTAGTAAACTTATATAAACCAACATCATGATCAACAGGACTTGAAGAAACAATTTTAGAGTTATGTTTGATATATTTTAACTAATATCTATCCATCCAAGATTAAAATTTATAACCTTTCTAATATTTATGATAAATAGAAATTAATTTAATGGTAATTCCTTGAACATGAACCACATATTCCAAAGTACCATTAAGAACATTAAAATTACTAGATACTTGTTAGATTTTTATCATTTAAGATAGCATTAACTTAGGATCTTAACTGAGAGAATAACAAGCACAACAATCAAACACATAAGAAAATGAACACAAAGATTTTCCTCGGGGAAACCATAAAGGAGAAAACCCCTCAACTTCCTCAAAGATAGAATCAGCACCAATAGCAAAGCCCCAAAAAATAGTAAGATGATATCCTGACAGCAATAGCCTCTTTCTCTCTAGCCCTAGCAACTTCTTCTTCCTCAGCTATGCACTACAACTGAGTGTGAGTGAGTGTGTGATAAATAGAGAGGCTGAGTCTCTATTTATACTAATTCCTGACTTGACAATGACTCACTAGGGCCAACTTCTATAGGAGAGTCTAATAACCCTAGTGCCCCAGAACTGCGGGGACTTTAACCCTTTAATAATAGGAGGGTTACCCATAATGACTTGACATGACTTGTTTATATTATATAACCTCATGATAAGAACATTGGGGCATGACATGACTCAAATACATTGCAGACACTTCCTGGAATAAAAATTGGGTACAAGACATAAGATATACAAGTGAATACATTCCGAAGTTACAAATACATCAACACTCCCTCTTAACTAGGAAGGTATTCTTTCAACACAATTTTCAGCACTAGTCTTCTTCTCTGTATCGACTATATCATCTCATCATATTCATCTTCAAGTTGTCTTATTCATGTTCAAGTCATCATCATCTTCAAGTCTTCTTCATCATGGGATTTGGATCATCACGATTGCCGGATCATCACTGCTGGATCATCATCTAGATCATCACTTGATCTGGATCATCATCATCGGTGCTATCTCAGAATGGTGCTATCTCTCTATTATTCTTGTCACAGGAAGCTCTATAGAGCTAGCCCTTTTTCATGTTGGTTGTAGGCCTACCCTTCATGTAGGCCTTCAACACTTATATCTGACCCTATGTCAGAATGGCCCACCCAACTCTTACATATGACCTCATCTTGTCAAAAAGGCATTCCCATCACTCACATCTAACCTCATCTTGTCAGAAAGGCCCAACACTCACATCTGACCATGTGTAAACACATCACGCCAGAATGGCTCAGCACTTATATCCGACCATGTGCGAACACACCACATCAGAAGGGCTCTACACTTACATCCAACCATGTTCAAAAAAACTGCATCAGAAGGGCTCCGCACTTATATCCGACCATGTTAAAAAATGCTGCATTGAAAGGGATCTGCACTTACATCTGACCATGTTTGAAAACACCGCATCAGAAAGGCTCTGCACTTACATTCGACCATGTGAAAACACACCGCATCGAAAGGGCTCTCAGTCCCAGACTGAGGATTCCTGGTAACTGACCACATGCCTCCATTCTCCTAGAGAATGGCATCAACCCTTATATCTAATCAAGTGGGAACACATCCCTCAATCACATCAGAATGGACATGCACTCATATCTGATCATGTAAGACTACATCCCATAGTCATATCAGAATGGCCCTTAGTCCCAGACTGAGTATTCTTGGTAACTGACCAGGTGCCTCCATTCCAAGAATGGCATTTAGCACTTATATCTGATCATGTAGCAACCAATCCTACAGTCACATCAGAATGGCTCAGCACTCACATATGACATGGAAGGAACCAAATCCTCTCACCATGACATAATGGCTCAACCCAGTACATCTAACCATGGAAGGAGTGTAATCCTCTCACCATGTCAGAATGGCTCTAGGTCTCATCATTTCCCTTTTGAGGGAACCTCGTTCTAGAGAACACCAAGCTTCTCCTTGAAGTACTCAAACTTCACTCTGGCCAATGGCTTCATCAACGCATCAACTATCTGTTCTTCCATTGCAACATACTATAGCTTCACTGCTCCTCTCTACACCATATCACTGATATAGTGATACTTGATCTCGATATGATTCAACTTGTCATGGAACATCGGGTTCTCTGACAACTTCACACAACTCTAGTTGTCACAATATATACAAGTAGCATCCAACTTGAGATCAAATAAACTATATAGTAGCTTTCTCAGCCATACTGCCTCGTAACTAGCTGAACAAGCTGTGACATATTATGCTTCAGTTGTACTCAGTGCCACACAGGACTGCTTCCTGCTAAACCAAGATATCATACTTGATCCCATGCTGAAGCAACATCCTGAAGTTTTCTTCCTATCGATGACACTAGCTGCCCAATCTGACTCAACATAACCCTCCAAGTTAATCTTATGATTTTCCTCGTACTTGAGCCCATAATCAACTGTACCCTTCAAGTACCTCAAAATATGCTTTGCAGCAATCAAGTGAACATGTCTTGGATCTGCCAGGAATAAGCTCAAGGTGTTCACAGCAAAGAAAATATCTGGTCTTGTGTTCATCAGGTACATTAAGGACCCAATCATATGATGATACATCATAGAATCAACCGCTTCTGATGAAGCATCACTCAATAGCTTCAGGTTCAATGCCATAGGTGTGGTTATGGCCTTGCAGTCCATCATCCTGAAACTCTTCAGAATATCTACTACATACTTCCCTTGTCCAAGGAGGATTCCCTCTGCATTCTGCCACACGTCCATGCCTAAAAAATAGTGCATCATACCCAAGTATTTAATTTCAAACTCAACAGCAAGTTTCCTCTTCATATCAGCAATCAACCCATCCATACTTGTTACAAATAGATCATCCACATACAATAGGAGTATCACTAGGTTTCCATCTTCAACCTTGTAGTAAAGGTTGGAATTTGCTTTACTCTTGGTAAATCCCAAACTGGATAAAAGCCCATCAATTTTGCCGTACCATGTCCTGAGTGCTTGTCTCAAACCACACAGGGATTTCTTCAATCTACACACATGAGACTCCCTATCATGTGTCTCAAAACTGAATGGTTGATCGACATACACTTCCTCTTATACTACACCATTCAATAAAGCAGTCTTGACATCCATTTGGTGTATCTTCCATTTCATCACTATAGCTAGAGCAAGTATTGATCTGATGGAAGTGTATCTGGCTACAGGTGCAAAAGTTTCTTCATAATCTATTCCTTCTTTCTGGGAGAAGCCACGAGCCATGAATCTTGCTTTATGTTTCTCTATGCTTCCATCTGCAACATGCTTGATCTTGTAGATCCATTTGGAAGTTACAATGGACTTCCCTTCTGGTCTTGGGATAACATCCCAAACATAATTATTCATAATTAATTGATATTCTTTGATCATATCCTCCTTCCATTCTTTCCTTTCTGCCACTTGCTCATAGTTGGAAGGTTCTTTATCAATAATGTCACATAGCAAGGCTACATAACTAGAGCAGGACCTAGTTCTCTTTCTTCCTCTATGTGTTTCTTCTGAAGCTCCATATCTTTCTGCTTCTTGGATAATTTCATGTACCCAAGTAGGTTTCCTCTTGTGAGGATTCTTTTGATGAGGTGAATCCACAGGTTCTTGAGGTTCTTCTAATTCTTGATCTTCTTCTTGAATTTCTTCATTCGTGGTTGTTCCATGAATTCTTGGTGCTTCTGTTTCTTCAAGTTCTTCAGTCGGTCTCTTGATATATTTGATGTAGGATAAATCTTTATCAAATGTTACATATCTACTGATGTCGATCTTCTTGAACCCTAGGAAGTATATTCTGTAAGCCTTCGAGCTTTCAGAGTATCCCACAAATATACCCTTCTTTCCTGAAGGATCTAACTTCATCCTCTTTTCTTTCGAAATGTGTATGTATACAGGATAGTCGAATATTCTAAAATGGATGACTTTTGGTTTCTTGCCAGAGAAGACTTCTTCAGGTGTCTTGTTCTTGAGCACTCTATGTGGAGTACGGTTCTGTACATACACCGATGTTCTAGCAGTTTCTACCCATAGATGCATGGGAAGGTCTTGATCATGAAGCATGGCCCTTGCTGCTTCCATGATCATTCTATTCTTTCTTTCTACAATCCCATTATGTTGTGGATTATATGGAGTGGATAGCTCCCTCTTAATCCCTGAGTCTTTGCATAGCTCTTTGAATTCATTTGATGTGAATTCTCCGCCATTATCTGATCGAAAGGTCTTGAGCTTCTTTTCTGTGTGATTCTCGATCAAGGCTTCGAATTCCTTGAACTTGCTGAATACTTCATATTTGTTCTTCATAAAGTATATCTATGCCTTTCTAGAAAAATCATCAATAAAAGAAACATAGTATGCATACCCACTTAGTGAACTGGATGACATTGGATTGCATACATCAGAGTGGATGATTTCCAAGATTCCTTTCGCCTTGCTCTCGCTACTTGGAAATGTATTCTTTGTGTTCTTCCCTTTCACACATCCTTTGCACACACCTTCATGTTTTGTCTGCATTTCTAGGAGACCTTCAATAGCTTTGCTTGCAAGTTATTAGTTCTCTGTAATGCACATGTGCAAGTATTCTATGCCAAAGCTCATTTGGTTCTACCAAGTCATGAACCAAAGCTGGTTCTGGTTGTCCCTTCAATTTGTATAGTCCTCCTTCTTGTTCCTTAATCACTACTGCAACATCGAAAGATTTTCCCTTTGGCCACATGAGGACTTGGCCATCTACAAATGCAACCCTCATTCATTTTGCATCCAAAGCATATATGGAGAGGTGGCTCTTCTTTAGTTCAGGTACAAACAATACATATTTCATCTTGATAGACTTTCCAGAGTCTAGCTTGTATGAGGATTCACTACTACATTTTATTGGATACTGGTAGTCATCTCTGAGTTTCACCTTGTGAGGTGATTCATGTTCAGATAATTTCATAAAAGATTCCTTGAATCCTGTCATATGTTTGGAAGCACCACTGTCTATAAGCCATTCATACGGCTTCCATGTGTGATAGTTCCCGTGAGAGTGGAAATCAAAACATATTCTTCATCACTTGAAGAATCATCGCTATCTTGTTTGTTTCTCTTTGTGGAAGGTTCACCATCCTCTGCAACATGAGCATGATGTCTTCTCTTGTTTCCCTTCTTCTTATGAGAGCTACTTTTGTTTCTAGTAAAATCTCTAGCAAAGTGTCCTCTTTCATCACATGTATGGAAAATGTACTTAGACCTATCTCTAGGATTTCTAAAATTACTCCTTTGGTGAGAGTGCTTACCTCTATGGTGGCTAAATCTAGTTTTCTTGGATTGTACTATGAGAGCTTGATCTTCACTTCCCATATTTTCTTCTTGAGTTGCTATCCGAGCTTCTTCTTGAGAGCATTCTTCCCATAGTCTGCTGAACTTGACTAACTTCTTTCTGGCATAGATCCCTTGAATGAAAGAGTTCCATGTCCTAGGGAGACCTTTCAAGGTGGTCATTACAATCTATGCATTCTCCACTTCTTCATCTACTGCTTCAAGTCGTTCTTTGATCTGGGAGACCCTTGTGAAGTATGACTGTATGGTCTCCACATTATGGATCTTCACATTCTTAAAGTGGTTCCTCAAGGTCATCTTCTGGTTTATGTTCTTTCCTTAAAAAAAATTGGTTAGGGCATCAAACATAGCTTTAGGTGTCTTTAGGGAGGAAAAATGTGGTATTAGGTGATCCTTGATTGAATCAATAATAATATTCTTATCCATAACCAACTTCTTCTTTATGTAAGGCCTTAGCCTCATCTCCCTCTGGAACTAGAATCTCTTGATTGATGTAGGTGTCCAACTCGTTTTCTTCTAGGACCAGGGAGATCCTATACTTCCAGGCTCGGAAGTTATCATCCCCCTCAAGATTTTCATCAAGATTGGTATGATGAGACATCTTAACTGAGAACCTCAAATGGAAATACAAAAGATTTAGATCTTATCAAGTTAAGATATCAGATCTAGATTTGGAGCTAAATTTTTGCAGTGCTGGTTTAGGAGCATATTAGGGTTTAACTTTCCTAGAGTTTTGTCCAACCAAAAAATTTGATCTTGACCTCTAAACTTTGATTTTGAGGAGGATATCAATCCAGGCCTGGGCTCACTCAAAAATTCCACTTCTATGGAAATCCCTAATTTCCAGTAGCAGTGTCAGGTCAAAAACTGAAAATGCTCAGAATCAGACTCTGCTTCGACAAAAAGATGCACCCTAGAGAGGAGGGTCAGACCAACCTTCTTTTGCTGAAAATCTGTGGAGAGAGATCCAAAAAATAGGAAGCCCTAGTTTCCACAGCTGCATAGTGTCTTCTTCTCAGGTTAGCTCTAATACCATGTTAGATTTTTATCATTTGAGCTAGCACTAACTTAGGATCTTAACTGAGAGAAAGCACATCAATCAAACACATAAGAAAATGAACAAAAAGATTTTCCTAGGGGAAACCATGAAGGATAAAATCCCACAACTTCCTCAGAGACAGAATCAACACCAATAGAAAAGCCCCAAAAATAGTAAGATGCTATCCTGATAGCAATAGCTTCTTTCTTTCTAGCCCCAACAACTTCTTCTTTCTCAGCTGTGCGCTACAACTGAGTGTGAGTGAGCATGTTATAAATAGAGAGGCTCACTCTGTATTTATACTAATTCCCGACTTGAAAATGACTCACTAGGGCCAACTTATCTAGGAGAGTCTAATAACCCTAATGCCCCGAAACTGCGGGGACTTTAACCCTTCAACGATAGGAGGGTTACCCATAATGACTTGACATTACTTGTTTACATTATAGAACCTCCTGATAGGAACATTGAAGCATGACATGACTCAAATACATTACAGACACTTCCCGAAATAAACATTGGGTTACAAGAGATACGATATACAAGTGAATACATTCTAAAGTTACAAATACATCAACAATACTACATTTGGAAGTTGTTACCAACACTTATAGATACTTTGTGTTGTGTACTTTTTATTGTCATAGGACTTAAATAAATAAGTTGTACTAGCCATATGGTTAGATGCACCAAAAATCCGTTATTCATTCCATGTTAGAAAAGTATTTACTAGGATCAACAAAATATGCACATAGGGATACCTATTTCTTCTTTGAATACTTCATCTTAGATTTAGAAAGTGCATGTCTCTATTTAATGTAAATATTTTTCAGGTGGTTGGGTTTTCCACAATACTTACAAGTCTTATACACTTTATTTTAATTAGGTAATTGAGAGAAACCTCCTCTAATAAATAATGATAATGCACAATAAATCATAAATAACATAATACAGAAGGAATTTTATTGATCGCAAGCCACTTTGAGGGGAAAACCTCCTTTGAGCAATCTCAATACAAATAAATCTTGGATACCTTCATTGGACTCAACGCTTACTTGTATACTGAGACTAATATAAAAAATTATTCCTCTCGATGCATGTAGGATTATACAATATACTCACGAGACGACTTACAAAGAAAATGTATCTAACAATAATATACTTAACAAACTAAAGAGAAGGGTTGAAATGGGTTCGTAACATCTGATTCGTTTTAGAAAAGATTTGTTCTCAAAGATTTAGATGTGGAAATTGTTGTTGAATCTGAAGGAGTGGTTCCCATTTAGCATCCTCTAGCCGCATGTTGTGCCACTGAATTAATGTCATTGTGAGGGATCAAGAGTGAAGTTGACTAGTTCTCCTATTGAGGATGGAATCCAACTTGAAAATGATGGATCCTTCCTTATCTAGTTTTGGTAAAATAGTTTGTGCTCTGATGTTGGTGCCAATAGCTTTCTTGAGACAAGAGACATGAAATACTGGGTGAACATGAGGAGAAGGAGGAAGTTCCAATTTATAAGCAACAGACCCAATATTTTGAAGAACCTTATATGGCCCATATAAATTTTAAGCCAACTTATGATTCCCTTTTAGTTTCATGAAGAATTTCTAGTAAGGATATAGACAAAGAAAAAAAATATCACTGACTTGAAAAATGCACTCAGAATGGTGCTCATCGGGTTGTTGTTTCATTCGGTTTCTTGGAATTTGAAGATTGTCCTACAAAATGTGGAGATATGAGCGTGGGTTCTAAGAACCATTTCAACTACTTGAACTAGTGAATTGTTAGGATTGTATGGACGAAGCACTGGTGGTGGTTTACCATAGATTGCTTCATATGGATTCATTTTAGATGTAGTGTGGTAGGAGGTATTGTAACACCATTCAGTGAGAGAGAGCCACTTTTACCACTAATGTTATTGTTTAGAGTTGAAGCAACAAAGATAAGTTTCCAAACATTTGTTGATAGATTAAGTCTGACCATCTGTTTATGGGTGATACATTGAAATCCTCTTCAATTTGGTGCCATTGTGGTGAAATAGTTCTATCCAAAACATGACTTGTGAAAGTTGCATCATGGAAGATCTGGTCCATGAAAAATCGTTCGACTGAGGATGCAGTATATGGATGGATAAGGGCACCAAGATGAATTTATTTGGAGAGATGATCAACCAAAACCAAGATCCTTGTCTTAACTCCATATTTAGGGAGCCCTTCGATGAAATTCATCGAAAAATCTGTCTAGATCTGTGTAGGTATGGGTTTGGTGTTGGAAGGGATGCTTCTAGGAAGGATAAATATACGATGGTCGTCTGGTGTTAAAGGTGGAAATACCATTGGTCCAACAAATATACATGCATCTCGATCCAAAATTTGTTGTAGAGCCAAGGGAGTAGTGGAGATCACTAATGGTTGCATCTGAATGCAATGGAGCTAATTGATGACACCATGTGAATTATTCTTTAGGATCTTTTCCATGCGATGTGAACTGATGACACTTAGAGACCCTGGTTGTATTCCCTTCAATGTGTGTTTTTCCCCATTGAATGAAAAATGCATCCAAAGTTCAACAAAATACCATAAGATGGGTACACGTGTGTGTAACCATTGAGTTCCCAAAACCGCATCACATCCACCTAAGTGAAAGGAAAACATATGAGAGTGCAAGTAATAATATCCAGTAGAGATACAAACATTGTGACACTTCTCTTTGCAAGGTAAGGTGCCTCCCATTGGTAATCATGAATTTAAAGCTAGAGCAAGTATGGACAAAACAATAATCTTGTTTAGCGATCCCAGGGTTAATGAATTTATGAGTGCTACCATAATCAATGAGTATTATAAGAGGGATATTCTTGAATAAACCATTGACCCAAATTATTTGTGGAGTGGTGACTCCAGCTAATGCATGGAGATATATGTCTGGGTGGTCATCTTGAGAAGGAGAGTCAATAGGAGGCTATTGAATGTTGACATGATCATCTACTGGATCGTGAGCACCATAACAAATTTTAGGTGCATTGAAAGAAGCCACATCAAAGCGATAGAGATTTTCTCAGCACATTGATGTCCCCGGTTGAATTTCTCATCAAAATTATAACAAATCCCCTATTCTCTACTTGTCTGCATCTCGACATCATAAAAATGCTTGACAAGAGATTTTCTAGGAGCTGGCATTATTGGAGATATTTGGGAAACCATATTTATGAATGGAACAAAATTGGATTGGGAGCATTGTTGATCTATGATATTTTCCTCCACCAACTTAGATAAACCCGAGCTTCCCTCATTGTGCTGGAGAAAAATATTTTACCTCATATCGAACTGCATCCTTCATACCATTGATAAAACAACTCCTGTAGAATGCATCAAAAAATCTTTCTGTGTGATTGACTAATTTCTCAAACTCTATCTGATACTCTCTCATAGTGCCAATTTGGAAATGTTTAGCGAGTGGTCCTATGAAGTCATGAAAAAACCCAGGGACAAATCGTTGCAAAAGGAGTTGGAAAAAATTTGTCCATTTTTGCTCTTCATGATCCTTGATGTACCAACAAAACCATTGAAGGGATTCATGTTCCAAATGAAAGGATTCAAGTGGTACATTGGTGACATCAAAAGTGTTATGCATACTAAAATATTGTTCTCCCTCTATATCTATCCAGTTGGCTCATCACCATTGAAGCGAGAGAAATCCAACTTTGGCCCATGAAAATTGTTGGAAGAAGAGAACCCATTATCTGCAGAAGGATTTGGCCGATGTCCATTGTTCATGCCTAAATTCATAAGATGGAGTCCAAGAATTTTTTTATCCAGATCTTGGAGTTTGACCTTGAGGGAGACAAATCCGTCTTCCACTTGTTTGTTTGCTCCAACGCGAGTGATAAGAAGGATTTTTTTTTAACTGTGACAACTCTGGACAGATGCAATCTGCTATTTATCAACTGATAATAGATATGAAACCCATATATGTTCGGATCCCTAAAGGTTTAGGGGAGTCACTCAACCACCAATGTTGTCTAACAACTTGTGTATTGGGGCAGTAACCCTTACTCCATCGCACAAGTAAAACTGATAGCCACTTTGCCACAAAAAAATAGATTTTGGTTTACCTTATGGGTGGGAACTAGTCAATTAGGTAGGGGATGTTTCCCTTTTCATTGGAATGCCCTCTCAATGGACATCTACTTCGGGGTTCTTGGGGTACTCCTCACAATGATTTTTAGGGATATGCCGAGGTACTTCCCATAGTTAAATGGATACGGGTTATTCCCTGATCCGAACATGCAACTAAAATGAACAATACACATGCAAAGAAGAAGAAATAATGAAACTATCACAATGGAAGAAAAAATTTGGTAGAAATTCCACCCAGGGAGCCCAAAAAAAATCTAAATAGAGCCATGGTTTTGATATGAAAATTTTAAAATGAGCATAAACCTATCAATATTTCTTAGAATCTCTATTATAACCATTTTTTGGAACTGGAATATCCGCTTTGTAGTAACCTAGTTAATCGAAATAGAAATTTGGGTACCTCGTCAAAATATTTTTGCTCTGCAATTTTCCCGGCCGTCACCGAAATTTTGAAAATATCTGATTTTAAATCAGCGATATCTCCACCTGTCCTCGCCCTGCCTATCATTGCCCCACCTGTTTTTGGACCACCCATGCCCTTTCAGCTCCATGTCACTGCTAACACTGTGTCACCATCCATTTTGGCCACCCCTTGAACGTGCTTGTAGAAGCTATGGATTTGGGAGTTCATTCACGCATTGGACGTGGAGCTTGGAGCTTGGTTCAAGAGCTAGATCTAGCCTTCATTTTTCCAAGTAAATCTTTTATCCTGGATATTTCTGCATTAAATTGTATTCAAATGGTATTCTTTTTTATGTTTAATTAATTTAATTGATTCTCTGTGATGTGAATCCACGTTAATATATCTCTCTGTTATCGTTTGTGATGGAAATTTGTTTAAACAATTCTTTTTACAGTTTCATATTCCAATTATGTGAATTTCGTCTACATTAGTATATCTATCTCTTTGAGCACCTACTAATGTTCCCCGACGAATTCGGTGACCATGAATTAGTAATTATGGAATGTCTAGGTTTTCAACTTTGAGAGTATCAAAGAATATGTGGATGGAAAGAGTGGTTTGCATGTTTATAAATGCATGGGCATGACTGCATGAGATTATAACACACATTTTTCCTAGGTTCATAGTAGTTTATAGTTTTATGCATTGTAGTACATGAATTTTTTTACTAAGACTCATTTTATTCTCCATTTTTTTATAAACTTAAAAATTGTTTTTTTATACATTCAAAGTAGCTTACAGTTTGAAAATGATAATTTGTTGATATTTAGAAAAGTAGTTGTGTATTATTCAACATTTTTTGTAGTTGAAAACATGTATGCCTTCTAATAAAAAATTAAATAAGGGTCATTTATATTCATTTGTAGATATGGGTCACAGACTAATTGGAGTTATAGATATGATTGATCACATCTATAACTCCAATTACTCCACAACTAATGTCTACACATAAAATCTAGAGGAAGCGGAAGTAGTAATGCTTTTACTTGTTTCTTCTTCAAGGTATGTACTATTACCCACAAGTATAATTCTTCTAGTCGAAATTATGTTTTGTTAAATTTTATTATCATATAACTCTATGTTTGATTTTAATTGAATTCGAAAACCTTGTTCCCATGAACAATACGAGATTTTAAAAACATTGATTATAGAAATTTTTGGGTGTCCATATTCGTGTGCGCACACAAATATGGGCACTTGAATATTTTTTTAGTTAATGTTTTGAAAAGCTCGATTAAGTTGCTAGCTTGATCAAGATTTTCTCTAACCGCACATAAACATTCAATAGTTAATGTCCACATGGATAGAGTTCATGCACTTTGTACACATGGACAGAGTTCATGAACTCTTTCCACATTGACAAAGTTCATGAACTATGTCCATGTGGACATAGTGCATGAATTTTCTCCAAATGGACAGAGTGCAAAATATTTTTGTTTGGAATTAAATTTGTGATTATCGATTTAGCAATCGCTAAATGGTTGGTGAATTTTTATTAATTTAGCTGTGTAAATAATTGGCTTCATTAGTGATTAGACATTAATAACATTAGGCATGAAACATTTCACATTCCATATGTATTAATAACATTTGACAATAATTGATGTTTATTAATAAACATTATACATTAAACATGAGTAAACATTAGGCAACATTAACAAATATTATATATTATACATTAGTAAATAGTATACATGGTTGATAAGGTACAATTATCAAACTAGTTTATTTAGTAAACAAGGTACAATTATCAAACTAGTTTATTTAGTCAAACTTATTACCTTTTGTTTTTTGCATTGACTTAGCCACTTTCAATTCACTAACTGTAAAATAGCTAATACGTGTTGGCTAATATTGGTGACGATTCGTGGTATTATTTTTCATTAGGTTGCAAAATGGGAAACTTGTGAAACATAATACCATGAATATTCACCATTGCTTGGTTGAACACTTGTTATATTTTGTGAGATATAGTTAATGTGGACAAAGTTCTTGAACTATCTCCTCATGGAGGATTTTGTTTGATGATGATATTTACAGGTATGTAGAAAAAATTAATATTTTCAAAAAATAGTTATTGGAAGTGGTTTACTTCACTCAATAACTTAATGAAAATATATTGTATAGTCCAAGCTCTCATGGTGTTTAGAGAATTTTGCTTCTGTGTTCATGGAAAAATAGGATCTTTTTTAAAGTAAAAAGGTACCAGTTTCAAATCGAGAACAATGTTTTATGATTCTATGGAATAATGAAAATATTTGTAATTTATGTTTAAATTATTAAACTATGAAATAAGTTATTAATTTAGAATTTAAATTAAGATTTAACTTGTTCATGAATTGATTCCATGACATAAAGAGATGTAACCTTCACTTAATATTTGACCATATTGGTTCCATTCATTTAAAACATAAAAAACACAAATATTAGCACATTAATTCCTCATACATCCAACAATAAATTAGCTTTATTTATTTTAAAAACTATTAGATAATATTAGGTAAATCTAGGTCCTTATTAAAAACTTAGTTCTTTTAGTAGCTAGGTATTTGAATTTGTGGAATCAACATGTAGAATTTGAATATGTTATGAGTTTATATTTGTGTAAACTTGTAGATATCATATCAAATGGAAAGAGAGCAGTTTTCAAGACAAAAGTGTAGGAAGTCATCACATTCTTCGAGAGTTGGTGTCCCAAATGATAATTGAAGGTTGTCGACTTCACCTCAGGATTCAAGATTATTGTACAGTTTAGATTCATCTAATCCTAGATGAGGTGATAGTGGTAGAGATGATTCCCTATTATCCTTTATGGGTGAACGTCGATCTCGACCTTCTCTTAGTATGAACATCAATCTTTTAATACATGTATAAATTGTATTTTTGTGTGTACACGAAGTTTGTACATGTTTACACATAACTTTAGTTGTATTTGTAGGAGATCATGGTGCGAAAGTGACACGTTGTTTTCTAGAGAGGGAGGAAGATTGAGTACGGGAGACAAGCGTGGATGTAGAGCAAGGTTTGTAAGAGGCTCATCATCCTACACATGGTGGAGAAGGTCAAGCTAGGATGAAATATGTTCAACTAGCTAAGGGTTGTACACCCATTACGACTTATCCATCTGATTTACTGGAGGAGCTTCCATGGGAAATTGGTCTTCAAAAAACCACCCTTGAAAGTTGCAGAGCTCACTATGACAAGCTGCAACACGATATTTCTAGTTTGGATCTCCCTCCAAAGAACAAACAAAGTATAGAGTTGTTTTTGCAATCATTACAAAATTTCATTGAGGTATATGAGGATCTTGGACCAACAACAACTGGTTTTGTTGACTTGACGCAGAGAAGAAAGGCACAGGTGATGGGTCCATACAAGTGGGTTGTTGTGAAGGAGAGAGTGACCAAAGAACAAGCCAAGTCAATGTTTAAATTCAAAGAGGGCCTAAACCATAAAGCATTGAAAGCGCAATATTTTAAGCACCCTAAACTTGAACATCATTTATATGATTGGTTCCTTGCAGCCTATGGTTGGTTACCATGGAACGATGAGGTTCCTAATTATTTTACTAGGTTTTTTTATGCCGAATGTTTTAAAATATGAAGCCAGAATATAATGATACTCATTCTAAGTTTTATGGAGTTGGAAAGGGAAGGATATGCAATAAAAAAGGTGCTCTTAGAGATCCCACTACTCTTCAAACTCCACCTCAAATATCTTGTCCACCTAGGTTTGTGACTTAAAAATCGGCGATGGAGCCCACATCACAAGTTGGGACAACTGCAAGGCATAATGTTGTCAAAGGTTTAACCTCAACATTTGTAGGAGTTGATGTTGGATTGAGTCGAGAGAGGGCTCGAGCCACTAGTCGGAAACAAATTTTTTACAAAAAAAATGATGAGTTAGATCGTATGGGCATTGAAGATATAAAGGATTATGCCAAGGTTTGTCATGATATAGCTTCATATGTCATATCTAATGACACATCAAGTATAGGAGAGGTTTGTGTACTTTCAATCTATTTACTTTATTTATTTATTTTTAATTGAACTTTTTGTTAAATTATATCTATGTATGATATTATGAATTTTTTTTTTTTGACTAGGGGAATCGACAACTGGGGACGGGATGGTACTCGCATGACATGCGGTCCAGAGATCCAATCCCGCTACCACTATAAACCTAGGTGTAACCACAGCACCCGAACCATGGCACACGGGTTAATTTGGGGGGGATTTGAACTCATGACTTTCCATTTACAAACAATTCCATTTACCACTTGCTCTGCCCCCCCACGGGCATGATATTATGACTTTTTGATGTATAGTAATAAATACATTACGTAAATGTTTATTGGTTGCAGCTTTCTCAAATGTTGAATGAACATAATTTTTGAGTCTCCACTAGTCAAAATGTTGCAAATGTAGAAGATCATTTTGGAGAGGTATATTTATTACTTACATATTTATATTTATGTTTGAAAGATATTTTATCTTTTTTTTTTTTTATATTTAACTATGTATCTTATTGTTAATTTGACTTATCCATGCAGGTTTCTTTAGATTTGAACTTTTTAGATGATTTTCCATCTATTGTGAGCTAATGATTTTTTTTTCTTTTTTTTTTCTTTTCAGTTTTAAGTTAATTGCTGAAGCTTAGTTTTTTTTGCTTGCACTATGATTTATTTATTAGCAAAATTTAAATTTTAATGGAAGAGAACATATTGAAATTGGCATTGAAGTTATAGGTTCTCTGATGGATGTGGATATTGACACCGAGGTAATTTTGTTCATAATTGAGCTGTTCTCTGATATATAAGTTTAAATAGTTTAAATAATTTTTTACATTTGTAAATTTCTTTTATATATGTTGCAGTTTGGGTCTCTTCGATGTATTCGAGGCAAAGGGAAGACTCCACTAGAGGATGGTGGTGGAACTGTAAGTTTAATATTTTAATTTTTTGAATTTATATTAAAATAGTTTAAATAATTTGCAAGATTAATAAATTGCTTTTATACATGTTGCAAAGTTGGGTCTCTTTCATCTTTTAGAGGCAAAGGGAAGACTCCAGTGGATGATAGAGAATTTGAGGTAATTTTGTTAATAATTGAATTGTTCTTCGATATTAGTTTAAAATTGTTTAAATAATTTATGATATTCATAATCTGTTTTTATACATGTTGGAGGTTGTTATGAGTCCAAGGGAAGACCCTAGTGTAGGATAGTGGAGGACTTCAATTTAGAGAATTATTTATAAATTTGTTCTTTTTTTGTTGATATATATATTGTAGTTGTTTTGGACATCGAGGAGCTTTATTTTTGGATTATACATATGTACATTGAACTCACATGTTCATGATTGCTTTTTGAATTATATACATGTACATTGACATTACATATTGTTGTTTTTGGATTATATACATGTATATTGAATTTACATATCATGAATGAATGTTGAGATGTTGAGAATGAATGTTACGAAGTTTTTATAGGTGCAATCTAATGTTAGGAATGAATGTGGGGAATGTTAGGAATGTTAGGAAGTTTTGATAGGAACAATCCAATGTTAAGAATAAATGTGGGAAATGTTAGGAGTGAATGTGGGTAAATGTTAGGAATTTTAGGAATATTAGGAAGTTTTTATAGGTGCATTCTAAAGATGGGAAAATTAGGAATGTTAAGAATGAATGTTAGGAATTTTTTATAGGTGCAATATAATGTTAATAATGAATGTTAGGAATGAACATGGGGAATGTTAGTAATGTTTGGAATGTGCAATCCAATGTTAAGAATAAATGTGGGAAATGTAAGGAATGGATGTGGGGAAATGTTAGGAATTTTAGGAATGAATGTGGGGAATGTTAGGAATGTTAGGAAGTTTTGGTAGGTGCAATATAAAGATAGGAAAGTTAGGAATGATAAGAATGAAGTGGGAAATGTTAGGAATGAATGGTAGGAATGAGTGTGGGGAATGTTAGGAATGTTAAGAATGAATTTTAGGAAACGTTAAGAAATGTTAGGAATCCACTAGCTAGATTCATTCTATCACAAAGGTTTGATCCTATTATTTATGATATTGTAACTTGATCTCTTATCAAATAACAAACATTCTTAATTTATACTTATAGTTTCTAGCTATAAGGATTTATGGCCCATGGAAATTTTTTAGGATACTTACACTAGCTACTTTTCATGCTTCAAACATAGAACATGAGCTCAACTTTACTTTTTCATCAATTTGTTAAACCAAATCTAAAGAGTACTTACTATTTTGCTAACAATATGACTCAAAAATGAAAAAAGAGTTCTCAACATTCTTAACTATTATGTCACTAAAGTTATGGGATAATCATGCCACTAGAAAAAATCATACCATTGTACTATCAATACACATATAACATTTTCTTCACCACACCATTCATGATCAAATCCTAGTAAGACCTCCAAGGTTCATAATGTTGAGAATTCTTGAATTCAAGGGAACCCCAACATTGAAAGATTGCACATTTAAATCATATTCCTAACTCACATCTTGTATTCACAACCAAAGTTTAGATAATGGTCATATACATAACTATAATATTATCCCTTGTCATAGAAATTTAATTTATTACTTGCCATTGACAATATGACTCTGCCTCACATGGAATAATTTTTATTACTAAGGTAACATTAGCAATTTGATTCCTTAAATGTGAGTTTTAATGTTAAATTTAAAATGATCATTTAGCTTACTTCAAACAAAATACAATTTCAAGTGGAATTAGATTAGCAACTTTCATTCCCATAAATTTCTTTTAAATCACCCAATAAACATGATATTTACCACTCTTTAAATTAATTGGTTATCCCTTAAGGAAACAACTTCAAAATAACAACCAAATGGTTGCGAAATGTTTACAAGCATTTCATATACAACCTCATCTAACATTATTGAATACTCTTATCTTATATTTAATTGTTTTCATTTTCCATAAGTCATAACATATGCCATGCAAACACTCATGTAATTTGCACTATTAAGACTAGATATGATTTATAAAAAAATACTAATTCTATATATACATTATTTTGAAAATTATAAATAATAAAAACATTTTTATGTTAGAAATGTTAGGAACTTATGATAGGTGCAATCTAAAGATAGGAAAGTTAGGAATGTTAAGAATGAATGTGGGAGATTTGTTAGGAATGAATGTGGGGAATGTTAGGAATGAATGTGGGGAATGTTAGGAAGTTTTGATAGTAATGCTATGAATGTTAATAATGAATCTTAGGAAGTTTTATAGGAAAGGTTAGGAATGTTAACAATGAATGTTATGACTTTTATATAAATGACACAACATTTGACATGTACAAAAACGTCAATCATTTCATTTTTGATATAGTTAAAAACATCACAATAAACTACCATCCTCAATTATCCGTTCATGGTCATATTTGGAAAGTTTCCATTTTCTATTTTTAAGTGTTTTTTCAATGGACTTGTACCAATTTTATTCGAGATGCACATACTAAATGACTATACTAACAACATATAACATCAAGTTCATAATCCTGAAAGTAGACATACTTTTCAGTCATATGGGTCTTCAGCAAAAAAAACCTTTTAAAATGATGGATCCTCTCTCATATGTAAATCTGTTGTCATCTTAGTCCCCTAATAACTTCATCTTTCCTTCAGTGCATCGCATCAAATAATATTTTACATTTTTATTGTTTTCTAAAGGTGCAATCACAACGAAAAGATCTCCTGTGCAAATTACACTTGGAGTTAGAGTTTTTAGAGTCAATTAAATTGACTATATACACATAAGGTGATGGACAACAATGACCAATCAACGAGATCATTACCTTCTCTAACAAGATCTAAAATTCTATCTCCATCAGATGATATTTCTATTTATTCTGACTCTAATTCTTCTATGCTTGCTAGTGGCATTTTCCCATGTGGATTAATCTCTATGTATTTCCATTTTTTTACATAGTTGTTCTTTATGTTTTCACAAAATTCTGTAGATTCAGCATTTTCAGTGCAAATAAGACAAACAAATTATTGCTTTCTACCGTCAAATACAAACACAATTTGGAAGGCTTTTGTTTGAATAGAGTGAAGTTCTCTAGTCCCATGTATGGTGCTAGCCTCGCATGGTATTTATCTGTATATATCTTGGACCCCAACAAGCCAAAAAAACCTACACAATAAATGATAAATCACAAATGACAACTTTTAATGTTAGTGTACATATACTTCAATGTTAGTACATGCATTTTTTAAAATTGACAATTAATATAAATTAAAAAAATCGTGTACATACCTGTGCACATATTTTTATTGTTGACTACAATTATGGATTAGATGTGATTTACACTATTGGACAACCTCTATAACTGAATGGAATCGTCTAGAAGAATGGTTCATTTTCCATATTTGAAATGCTCTTTTTATGCATGCTCCTGCACCATCATGTTCACATTTCCCATGTCCAGTTTCAAAGAAATTCTAGCGATGTTTAATGTTTAGTGCTTTATGAAGTCAACAGAAACAAAAAATTGATCATGAAGATTTAAATTGTCCCACACTTCCATCCGACCATATCCAATGTTCATTGAATTTAACTTCATGCCTTTTTAGTGAATCATAGAATTTTTTTTCAATACAATACTGAACAAAATGTGTATCGTGTGTACGATCATCGCTGATATAAAAGTGATATTCTTTAATCACATCTCGATTGTCACACGTGCTTTCAATTCCATCAAAATCCTATTGAGAATGTCTATATAGAACATTGAAAAATATTGAAACTTGGTCAGAATGATAGTATTCACTTTGAATTCTTTTTGTGCAGAAAATGTGTAGTTTTCTGCAAAACCAACCACAGACAAAATTGTTCCAGCTGGAAAAATTTCATGGGAATGTTTGAATGGAAGGTGTTTCCATTGTGCTCTATGTGAAAGCTTTGTGTATTTGTAAATTTCACTTTCAAAATTCTTGATAAAATTTGTCACACATATTTTATCTTCTCGCAAATCAATTCTTTTGGAATGTGCATCACTAGATTTTGTAGAATAGTTGTTGTATTAATATCTTCTCCAATCAACGATTACATTTGAAAGCGACTGATCATTATCGATAGGGTATTAATTGTGGAATAAAACCAGATTTCCTCAACGATGAAAATGTTTTCCATTGACACATTTCTTATTATAAAATAATTCATCGTGATTTCTCTCACATAGAGTTTGAGATATGAATTCATGTATTGTGGGCATAGGTGGTGAATTTTTCCAATTTTTTTTACCAAATTCAAGAAACGTGTCGTAATATAATTGAAATTGCACATGATAATGACAACAATATGTGTCATGTATAGTAATAGGTATACCATACCATGGTTTTTGTTGCACAAATGTAGTGATTGACATATTAATTCTATGATGATCCTCCTTGAATTTATTGAACAATTGTACTTGTGTCATTTCCATTATATGTTTTGGATGACTTTCATATACATTTCATGATACTCTTTGTCATATCACATCCCTTGAATTTGGTGAAACTCGAGCGTGTGCCAACCAATATTTATGTACAATATATTTAACACCTTCTACCATTCTATCTTTGTAAGGTTGTCTACAAATAATTTCCCAGCAAGCAAGCTCATCATTTTCATCTATTTTCATTATGAATTTTCTATGTTTGTATAATGTCTTTCTTGAGGTTCCAACTGTTTGTGCTAGTTTTTTTGTCAAACATTTTTTTCTAGTACTAGTTGAAACAATTGCTGTCTGAATTGCTCTACATGAAGCACTGATATCTTTCTTTCTGGATTTTCCAATTTTTTTTATTGCATCACCTATATTTTCTATCACATTATGTTTTAGTTTCGACTCTTTTGTCACCTTCTGAATACCCAATAATGATGTAGCACCTTATAACTTCTTGGACACCAATAAACATCTCAAAATTTGCACTTGTCCTGCTATTGAACAATCCTTTAGAATATCATCATAAATTTTTGTAGCACGATATCGTGCAACACGTATGGGTATTTTTTCTCCATATTGTTCTCAATCAATGTCTTCTAACATTTCATCATCAATGGTGAAAGTACCTATACATCAAGTTAAATTTAATTTAACATATTTCCAAAAATAAAATTCATTATAAAAAATGAATTTGGAAAATACATGATATATACATACCAGGTCCAATTTCTCGATCTTGATTTTGATCTTCAATATTGACTTCATCAACATTAGCATGTAAATCACTATTTTCATCTTCAACAATGGTCTCTTCAACTTCAATTTGTTCTTCTTGTACCCTATTTTCAATTTCGATTTCATCAACCGTATCATGTAAATTTGTTCTTATATCTTCAATAATTCTCTCTTCTATTTCTGCAACCCTTGCTCTTTTGGCTCTATTTCTGAGTTTTTGTTTTTCCCTATTAGAAATGTCATCACATTTATGATCACTCTTTTTTTGACGGTTTTTCTTATTTCCCATGATTGTTTAATCTCCTTTGGAAAACCCATTGAAAAAAGGTAAGAACACCTTGTAAATAAATATTCGTTGTAAAACCATTGGAAAAAAAAACTTCTTTGAAAAAATACTTTGAAAAAAAAACCTTCTTTGAAAAAGCAACTTATAAAAATATTTTGGAAAAAAAAAATCCTTTGCAAAAATACCTTGCAGAAAAGATCTTTGGAAAAACCCATTGCAAACAAATAACCTACTTTCCAAAAATACATTGGGAAAAAAAACTCTTTAAAAAACCCTTTGCAAAGAAATAACCCATTTGCAAAAATACCTTAGAATACAAATTTTTTTGCAAAAGTGCCTTGGAAAAAAACTCTTTGAATGTACACTTTGGAAAGAATTAAGAAGAAAAATTCATTTTTGCAAAAAAAAACTCTTTGGAAAAACCTATTGCAAAGAAATAACGTACTTTGCACAAATACCTTGGAAAAAAACTCTATGAAAAAACACCTTGCAAAGAAATAACTCCTTTGCAAAAATACCTTAGAACACAAAATCTTTGGCAAAAGTGCCTTGGGAAAAAACTCTTTGAATGTACTCCTTGGAAATAAATAAGAAGAAAAATACCTTGTAAAAAATCTCCTTTGGCAAAAACAATTTCCTCTGAAAACCCCTTCAAAAATATTTTGATCAGAGATATGCGAAATGAGAATGTGCAAAAATAATGATTCTATTTCGTTTTACTTATACAAATATAGATAACGTAATTTTTTTTTCTAGCCGACGAAATTTTTTTTGTGTTTGGTTTTTCGGTCGAACAGCCTTTGTTGTAAATAATAGTTCCATAAGGGAAAAGTATTATTCGGACGAACAATTATTCGGCCAAATAATTATTTAGGAGAATTATTTAGCTGAATAATTGTTTGGTCGAATAATTATTTAGCCGAATAACCTCTGAGACTTGAAACCTGCATAGTTTTCAGGTTTCTCCATTTTCAGAAGGTGAAATGGATGTTTTACACTACAAATCAACTATCGGACTTGATACCATTAGTTTCGTCATTGAATCTACTTTCTGTATGTATATATTTTGTTGTGTATAGGTGAGATCCGATAGTTTAAATTTTTTTGTTTCTTAACATGTGCCGAGTTTCATTGCATCTCTTTCAAAATGCAGTGAAATGAAAAATATACAACTTTAAAAATACACCACTAAAAAGATTGAAACAAATATAGTGCCATTAATTGGAGTGTCTACTTGAAAAGGGTATTTATAGATTTTTATTTTTTATAGTCAAGTGATAGAAAAGTGTCGGAACAAAAAACATGTTGAAAATCGACAAGGTTTCCCTATTGATCGAATTCAAAAAAATATTATAATTAGTATATAGATCCGTTGGTTACAAACATATAGTCATCCTCTATTATACTGTGTGTAGATTGTCGTAGCATATTTTGTTTTTGCAAACCAAAAGTTTAACAATGATTTTAGGGGCACAACCAAACATGACTATTTTTTAGTCCTTTCATTTTATAAGGACATGCTATCAAACATTTTTCAAAATGACATATCAAATATCAATAAAATATTTTGAAAAAAATCATGAATATAAATTTAACATAATTCTCTAAAAGTTTTGTTTTTACTTAAAAGTGAAATTCTAAACAAAAATATCACTTTTGTTCACCCAAAGTTGAAAAACATGAAAAAATCATATTTATTTTCTCATAAGATCCCCCAAAATAGACACCCATATTCATGGATTCACCCGAAGTTTTTTCATGTGGAAATGGTTCTAGTTCTTAGTCTAGAGTATTGGATCCTAGTTTGTCCACATTCGACCCACTTAGACTAGTGGTTATGCCATAGAATCCTTGTTTGTCCACTTACCCACACTTTTCATTTTTCTATGGAGTTAGTGAGCTCATTTATGCTACATTTATGGGGTAGTTATTCCATTTTCCTATTTTAAGGAGACTAGGTGTGCCTTCTTGAGGATTTGGTCAATTTGCTCATTAACGGTAAAAAAAAAATCCACTAAACCACCTCTATCACCCGCATGATGGTTCCTTTCACACTTTTTTACTATCCTAACCACTTCATGGTCAATATAGGTTTATTTCACCTCATTATGGCCACTACTTGGAGTTACACTTGCCACAATGTCATAGATTGGGGGAATTAGTCAAGATAAGCTAGCATTAATGTGAGCTATTCATAAGGGTTGTTGGATTGATGGTATTTTGTAACACATAGTATTTTCCCAACGTATTGCATGTAATAATGGCTATATATTGTACTAGGTGTTTGCTAAATAAACAGAGTGGAAAACTTCCCACTAGAGTGATTTTCCTCTAGTGTCCTAACCAATATTTCTTCTCTATTCATGCTATCTCTTTGTGCAAATAATTCTAAGTGAGATTGTTTTTTTTCTATAGATATAGGTTGGAATGTCATATTACTCGGAACATTTTGTTGTGATGTTGTGCAATCCAAAATATTACATGGTATCAGATCTAGTTTGATGCAAAACAATTTCCATTGTTGCTTCCAGTTATTATATTTGGTCATTTGGTTTCTCCTTTTGGCCTTTCTCAAGCATGTTGAAGTAAGGAATTTCAAAGAGTGTTGTTTCCAGGTACAAGAAGAAATGGTAGAAGATTCAACAAATTATCTAGTTCAACTTTCTTCCTTTGTGGCTATTGCTGAAAATACTCACCTCATGTGGACATGAGCTGTTTCCATAGCTTGAAATCCTTCATAACTAGAACAAATGAGTAACAACAATAAACAATACTTTCCCTAAGATTGATGAATGCTTGGAATATATATTTCACCTGAAATACAATGCAATGTACCCATCTTCTAGAGTACTAGATCTCCAAAAGGTTCACCTGCAATAAGCACTTAACAAAAACATACAAGATAAAATTACCAAATATGATTTACAATCCTATATCAATGACTACGAAATTTGATAATAAAACCAATCATTAATGCACAATAGGAGTTATGGGAAAGGAACTTTCATTGCATTAAAATAATAAGAGATAGAGTACAACTGATATTCCTTAGTGTTGAGAAGTCTCCTCTCAAGCAAGGTCTTTCCTCCAAAGCTTCAACTTGTGTTCCTAATGCTCACTCTCCTTAGCTAGTTTTGGATAGAATTTTGGTGCTGTAGCATAATCTTTCTCCCTTTACCCATTGGGGGGTCAGCCAATACTTATAGTTGTGGGAGGATAGGAATGGTTGAGATTCTCATGGGTGAGGTGGAAGGGAGATCCTAGAAGGTGAGATTTCGACTCTAGGTGATCCAGGAGTGTAGGGATGAGGTTGCCATGAAGCTGATCTATGAGAAGCTTCATGAATCTTCTCTTTTTCAATTTAAAACTTGAGCACTTCTCTTTCTCTATTGAAACTGAGCATTACCAAGGCTGCACCACTTATTTCTCAAAGGGATAAGGTGCTGGCACCTCTCATTGCTGACTGAAAAAGGGAGTTACTAACAAGGGCAACACACATTTTCCAAAGGGAAAAGGCGGTGGTGGACAAAGGTGTAAAAACATGAGTCCTGGGCTGTTTATAACTTCATATTTTGAGGATTTGAGGAAAATTATTATGTTCTGGTTCTCATTTCACGACGATGACGAGAAATGTTTGTAACAATGTATTCCTTTCTTTTTCATGAAGTTATTTTTAATGAATATAGCATACAAGTTGTTGCCATCAATACTGTTGAAAATAATATATTCCATCTCTTGTAATTGTTCTTCAATGATTCTTACGTTAACTTTGATAGTGTGTAGAAGAGTGATCCCCTAGATGTTTTGGAAGAAGGATCAAATATTGGAGATGTTGCATTTTCTCTCCTTGGATCCATGCTTCTTATGTTTTTCTATATGATTTCTAGAACTGATTTTTAGAGTTGCACATAGGATGGAGAATCCTTAGCCATCACAATGGCACATTTGGGAGTCTTGTTCACTTTCTTGGATCTGATTACAACCTTCTTTAAAATTTGAAGCTTTAAGAGCATTGTGATTCGCTTGGGGTTACTTTATCTCAAGCACCTCAAATTTATTTTGGATACGACACCCTAGTTGTTTTCACGTTTAAGTTTGAATAGGATCCTTCACTCTCCTATCAGTGAATTTTAGTTGTTCTACATGGTCCTAGGATTCATCATGTAGTTGTACACATTCCTAAGTTGGTTGAGCACATTCTATGTATTCCCATGAAGAAGATTCCTCCAGACATACTCATTTAGTTTAGAGTGTATGAGGATTTTAGTTTCTCTTTAATGTCCATTTTTAGGGAGGATTTTCCCCATGTGGTTTTTTCTCTTTCGTCAGTTCATATGGGTCAATAACGTAAAGTGTGACCATAATCCTTATTGTTTGGGCCCTAAATAATTCCTCACAACCAATTTGTATTAAGGAGGGCAGGGGTGGGGGGGAGGGGGGGGGTGGTGTTGGAACATATATCCCATCTAGACCTTGGTTAATAGTATTTGCATAAGGTTCCAAGTTTTTAGTTTAATTTGTTCAATGTGAAAATGGTTATAGTTCCTAGTCTAGTTCCTTGGATCCTAGTTTATCCACATTTGACCCACTTAGACTAGTGTTTATGCCATAAAATACTTGTTTGTCCACATAATTACTCTTTTCATATTTCTATGGATTCAGTGCGTTCCTCTAAGTTACATTTATGGTGTAGTTATTGCATTTCCCTATTTTATGGAGACTGGGTGTGCCTTCTTGAGGATTTGGTCAATTTGCTCATTAATGGTAAAAAACTAAGAGACTAAACCACCTCTAACGCCACCATGATGGTTTGTTTCACACTTTTTGACTAACCTAACCACTTCATGATCCATATATGTTTATTTCACCCCATTATGGCCACTTCTTGGAGTTACACTTGGTACAATGTCATAGATTGAGGGAATTAGTCAATATAAGCCACCATTAATGTGGTATACTCATATAGCTTATTGGAGCCATGGTATTTGGTAACCCATAGCATTTTACCAAGGAATTTCATGTGATAATTCCTATATATTGTATTTGGATTTTTCTCAATAAACAGAGTGGAAAACTTCCCACTAGAGTGATTTTCCTCTAGTATCCTATCCAATATTTCTTCTCTATTCTTGATATCTGTTTGTGCAAATAATTCTATGTGAGAGTGCATTTGTTATCTAGATCTAGGTTGGAATGTCACATGAATAATAACATTTTGTTGTGATGTTGTGCATTCCAATTTCCATTTTTTCTTTAAGTTATTACATTTGGTCATTTGGTTTCACTGTTTGGCCTTTCTAAGCATGTTGTTGAAGTAAGGAATTTCAAAAAGTAGTGTTTTCAGGTACATGAATAAATTGTAGAACATTTAACAAATGATATAGTTAAACTTTCTTCCTCTATGGATTCCTCTTTTTTTTCATGAATTTACTTTTCATGAATATAACACACGAGTTGTTTCCATCAATATTGTTGAAGAGAATATCTTCCTTCTCTCATCATTATTCTTCCACGATTATTTTATTTACTCTATTGGTGTGCGAAAGGATGATCCTTTGGATGTTTTGGAAGAAGGATGAATGCTTTGATATGTTGCATTTTCTCTCCTTGGATGCATGCTTCTTATGTATTCCTATACGATTTATAGCACTGATTTTCAGAGTTGCACAGAAGACGGAAAATCCTTAGCCATCACAATGGTAGATATGGGACTCTTGTTCCACCTTCATGGAGCTGATAAGAACCTTCTTTAAAATTTTAAACTTCAAGAGAATTATGATTCACTTGGGGTCACTTATTCTCAAGAACTTCAAGTATCTATTGGACATGGTACCCTAGTTGGTTTCAAGTTCAAGTCTGAAGAGTAGCCCTAACTCTCCTATTAGTTCATTTCAGTTGTTAAACATGGTCCTAGGATTCCTCATGACATTGTACACATTCTTGTTTTGGTTGAGCACATCCCACTTCTTCACAAGAAGAATATTCCTCTAGACATACTCATTTAGTTTAGAGTGTATGCAGATTTTAGTTTCTCTTTCATGTCCATTTTTTACGGAGGATTTTCCCAATGTCTTTTTTCCTCTTTCCTAAGTTTATATGGATTAATAATGTAAAGGGTGACCATAAATCTTGTTGCTTGGTCCCTCTATTTTTTATCACAACCATTTTGTATTAAGGGGGGGTGTTGGAACATATTTCCCATATAGACCTTGGTTAATAATCTTTGCATAAGGTTCCAAGTGTTTAGTGGAATTTTTTCCTTGTGAAAATGGTTCTAGTTCCTAGTCTAATGTCTTGGATCCTAGTATGCCCACAATTAGCCCACTTAGATTAGTGATTATGCCATAAAATCCTTATTTTTTCACTTACCCACTCTTTTCATATTTCTATGGAGTCAGTGCGCCCCTCTATGCTACATTTATGGGGTATTTATTGCATTTACTTGTTTTACAGAGACTGGGTGTGTCATCTTGAGGATTTGGTCATTTTTCTGATTAATGGTATAAAACCAAGTCACTAAACCATATCTAGCGCCCTCACTATGGTTCATTTCACACTTATTGACTAGCCTAACCACTTCATGGTCCATATAGGTTCATTTCACCTCATTATGTAAACTACTTGGACTTAGACTTGTCTCAATGTCATAGATTGGCTGAATTAGTCAGATAAGCCAACATTAATGTGAGCTACTCATATGGTTTGTTGGGCCCATGGTATTTGGTAGCCCATAGCATTTTCCAAGGTATTTCATGTAATAAACAAAATGGAAAACTTCCCACTAAAGTGACTTTCCTCTAGTGTCCTATCCAATATTTCTTCTATATTCTTGCTATCTTTTTGTGCAAATAATTCTAATTGAGATTGTTTCTATATCTAGATCTAGGTTAGAATGTCACATGACTCATAAAATTTTGTTTTGTTGTGGTGCATTCCAAAATAATACATGGTATCATAGCTAGCCTAATGCAAAACAATTTCCATTGTCTCTTCCATTTATTACATTTAGTCATTTGGTTTCGCCTTTTGGCCTTTCCCAAAAATGTTGTCGAAGTAAGGAATTTAAAAGACCATTGTTTACAGGTACATGAAAAAATCGTAGAAGATTCAACACATGATCTAGTTAAACATTATTCCTCTGTGGCTTCCTCTATTTTTAATTAAGATAACATACGAGTTGTTTCCATCAATATTGTTGAAGAGAGTATCTTACTTCTCTCATGATTGTTCTTCCATGATTATTTTGTTTACTTTGTTAGTGTGCGAATGAGTGATCCCTTGGATGTTTTGGAAAAAAGGATGTTTCATTTTCTCTCCTTGGATCCATGTTTCTTATGTATTACTATATGATTGTTAGCACTGATTTAGAGTTGCACATAATATGGTGAAGACTTAGCCATCACAACGGTACATTTGGGACTCTTGTTCTACATTATTGGAGCTGATTACAACCTTCTTTTAAATTTGATGCTTCAATAGAATTATGATTCGCTTGGGGTCACTTATTCTTAAGTTCTTCAAGTCTCTTTTGGACATGTCACTCTGATTGGTTTGAAGTTGAAGTCTCAAGAGAAGCCTTCTATCTCTTATCAATGCATTTCAGTTGTTGTACATGGTTCGAGGATTCATCATGCAACTGTACACATTCCTGAGTTAGTTGAGAATATTCCACTTCTTCCCAAGAAGAAGATTCCTCCAGACATACTCATTCAGCTTAGAGTGTATGTAGATTTTAGTTTCTCTTTCACGTCCATTTTTTAGGGAGGATTTCCCCCATGTGGTTTTTCCTCTTTCCTAATTTCATATGGATCAATAATGTAAAGGGTGACCATAAGAATTTTTCTTCGTCCCTATATAATTTCTCACAACCCTTTTGGCTTAGGGTAGGGTGTTGGGACATATTTCCCATATAGACCTTGGTTCATAATCTTTGCATAAGTTTCCAAGTGTTTAGTGTAAGTTGTTCCTTGTGAAAATGGTTCTAGTTCCTAGTCTATAATCATGGATTGTAGTTTGTCCAAATTTGACCCACTTATACTAGTCGTTATGCCATAAAGGCCTTCTTTTTCAACTTACCCAATATTTTCATATTTATATGGAGTCAGTGCACCCCTCTATGCTACATTTATGTGGTAGTTATTGCATTTCCCTGTTTTACGGAGACTGGATGTGCCTTCTTGAGGATTTGGTCAATTTTCTTATTAATGCTAAAAAACAAAGCCACCAAAAACCTCTATTTCCCTCATGAACGTTCCTTCCACACTTGTTGACTAGCCAAATAACTTCATGGTGTATCTAGGTTCATTTCACCTCATTATGGCCACTACTTGGAGTTACACTTGGCATAATGTCATAGTTTGGAGGAATTACTCAAGATAAGCTAGCATTAATGTGAGATACTCATATCGTTTGTTGGACCCATGGTATTTGATATCCCATAGTATTTCCCCAAGGTATTTCATGTAATAATGCATATATATTCTATTATGTTTTTGCTCAATAAACAGAGTGGAAAAGTTCCCACTAGAGCGATTTTGCTCTATTGTCCTACACAATATTTCTTCTCTATTCTTCCTATCTCTTTGTGCAAATAATTATAAGTGAGATTTTTTTTTCTATCTATATGTAGGTTGGAATGTCACATTACTCAAAACATTTTGTTGCGATGTTGTGCATTCCCAAATATTACATGGTATCAGAGCTAGTATGATGCAAAACAATTTCCATTGTTGCCTCCAGTTATTACATTTGGTCATTTTTTTTCACCTTTTTGACTTTCTCAAGAATGTTGTCGAAGTAAGGAAGTTGAAAGAGTGTTGTTTGCATGTACATGAAAAATTGGTATAAGATTCAACAAATGATCTAGTTCAACTTCCTTCATCTATGGCTTCCTCTGTTTTTCATGAAGTTATTTTTCATGAATATAACATACGAGTTGTTGCCATCAATATTGTTGAAGAGAATATCTTCCTTCTCTCATCATTGTTCTTGCATGATTCTTCTATTTACTATTCTAGTGTGCAAAAGAGTAATCTATTGGATGTTTTGAAAGAAGGATTAAATATTGAAGATGTTGCATTTGGTCTCCTTAGATCCATGATTCTTATGTATTTCTGTACAATTGCTAGCACTAATTTCTAGAGTTGAATAGAAAATGGAGAATCCTTAGCCATCACAATGGCATATTTGGTACTCTTCTTCCACCTTCCTGGAGCTAATTACAACCTTCTTTCAAAGTTTGATTGTTCAAGAGTGTTATGATTCGCTTGGGGTCACTTATTCTAAATGCATTTTAGTTGTTCTACATCATCCGAGGATTCACCATGTAGTTGTATACATTCCTGAGTTGGTTGAGCACATTTCACTACTTCCCCAGAAAAATATTCCTTCAAACATACTCATTTAGTTTAGAGTGTATGAAAATTTTAGTTTCTCTTTCATGTCCATTTTTTAGGGAGGATTTTCCCCATGTGGTTTTGCCTCTTTTCTCAATTCATATGGATTAATAATGTAAAGGGTGATCATAAACCTTGTTTCTTGGCCCCTCAATAATTATTCACAACAATTTTTCCTTAAGGGGGGGTATTGGAACACATTTCCAATCTATACCTTGGTTAATAATCTTTGCATAAGGGTCCAAATGTTTAGTGTAATATTTTCCATTTGAAAATGGTTCTAGTTCCTACTAGTGTCTTGGATCCTAGTTTGTATACATTTTAACTACTTATACTAGTTGTTATTACATAAAAGCATTGTTTGTCCACTTACCTACTCTTTTCATATTTCTATGGAGTCGGTGCTCCCCTCTATGCTACATTTATGGGGTAGTTATTGCATTTCCTTGTTTTACAGAGACTGGGTGTGCCTTCTTGAGGATTTGGTCAATTGGATCATTAATGGTAAAAACCAAGACACTAAACCACCTCTAGCACCATTTGACACTTTTTGATTGTCCTAATGACTTCGTGGTCCATCCAGGTTTATTTCACCTCACTATGGCCACTACTTTGAGTTACACTTGACAGGATGTCATAGATTGGGGAAGTTAGTCAACATAAGCGAGCATTAATGTGAGCTACTCATATGGTTTGTTGGAACCATGGTATTTTGTAGCCCATAGTATTTTCCAAAGGTATTGCATTTAATAATGCCTATATATTGGACTAGTTTTTTTCTCAATAAACACAGTGGAAAAATTCCTTGTAGAGTGATTTTACTCTAGTGTCCTATCCAATATTTCTTCTCTATTCTTGCTATCTCTTTGTGCAAATAATTCTAAGTGAGATTGTTTTTTCTTTCTAGATATAGGCTGGAATGTCGCATGAATCTAAACATTTTGTTGTGACGTTGTGCATTCCAAAGAATCACAAGAATAACAACTCCATTATCAATTTATTTTTTGTAATATCTACCACATGTATTTAACTTTTCATGTATTTAAGAAAGTTTTTAATGTAAAATTTTATTATTTGTCTAATATGTGAGTGATTAACAAATAAATATTTTCTATGGGGGCTATTCGAGATGTGGTTTCCTTGGAAGGGGACAATTTTATTCCAAGAAGCAAAGAAGATGAGATAGTTTTTCCAAAATATAAATTTTAATGATCACATATTTTTTAAGATATGAATTTTCTATCGAAATTATTTTCATTTATTTCACTTTGTGCACATATAACACGTTACAAGTTTTGATGTCCCCCCTCCTACGAGAACTCCTCAGAGGGGGAGAGGTCATAGGGCACAACCGTTTGCTCAATATCCAACCTATGAACCTCTTTACACCCATCCTAGATACATACTAGGGGAGATTCCTTGGGAACAAAATATATCGATGCTTACTATTGATGGGATTAGGGAGCATACCACCAGATTGCATAATGAGTTTGAAAGTTGCAATCTTTCTAGCCTTAGTTGAGAGCTTCTCCATTTTTTTTTTCACAATTTGGAGAGTTTGACAGAGACATATCATGGGGTTAGACCATCCACCTATGGTATTTTTAAATGATGCAGAAGAGGAGAGAATCAATGGTGGGTATCCATTCCTATGCTGAAGATAAAAGTACGTGCACTAAGGAAATGACATTTTCATTATTTGACTTGTGGCCCGAAGACCAAAAATGTTTCAATATTGCAAAATTTAATTATCCTAACAATTCACCTTTTATTTATGAAAAGTTATTATATGCATATGGCAAGTTCCCTAATAATGATGAGGTCACTCAATATTTTTCCAAGATGTTGTATTCTCATTTTTGAGAGAACATGGACACAGATTATATGAAAATGGGATCCCTGTTCTATGGGGTTGGAAAGGGTCATACATAGGGACAACCTTATGCTATTGATGATATTGGTTTAAGTGTGCCAACACCTTATTTATCACCTCGACCACCTAGGAAGACCCCTTTCGAATGACTGTGCATTAGACAACACTACTACAAATTTTAGCTGCCACACACCTTGCGTATATCGGGAGACACCATTAGGATCCGGAGACCATGTGAGTAACATATTGGCCATATTGTTAGAGAAATACACTGAGAACAACACTCAGCGATATACTACGCATGTATTATCTAGGTAGTCGAGCGACGCCTTTATTGTCTTGTGAGGATCCATACTATACATCCCACCTACCACAAGTTTGCTTATTTCTATTAGAATGAGAAGCGCTTGCTTTTATGTATACAGTTAGGACTTTTAAGATAGATATTTTGGTCTTACATTTTGGTGGATCAACATTTAATATGATCTCTTCATATAGAAGGATGATTTCCTAAATAACCACAAGACTCTATAACCCATCAAAACATCACACAAGAAATGGACATAACTTTCGATGTTGAAATGAGAACTCCACTTAAGAAGGAAGGAGTACCTATCACTAAAGGAAGTGTGTAATTTTATCCTCTTGGGAATGTTCCAATAACTAACCTCTCAACACCCATAGTGGTAGAGAAACCTTCTACTCACAATACATTTTTTGTAGGACATTTAGGATCAGTTTTTGATGAACCACCACCAAAAGATCCAGTAGTGACCATCTTTGGTCCTTTTGCACCTTTATAGGTTTTAGCTTTAGGCCAATATATTTATGATTTTGGATATACTAGTACTATCACAACCTCTTCCAGGGATTTAACACTGCATTTTGGCACATATTCTATAATTCGTTTTCTTTATTTTCTATCAAGTAATATTATTGATTATTCTATTGGTATTTATTCTAGTAAACCCATGAACATTAATACTTCTCCATCACCTACAATTATGCACTTCCGTACTCACACTTCTCCACAAGTCACCCCTAGAGTTTTTTCTCATCCTATACAAATGTCAACTATTTTTGTTTCATTAGGAAGTTTGTTTATTCCTTCTATCGATTTTCCAAATGTAACCGGACGTTACTCTATAGGTTTTAGTTCACCTGTAGCAGGATTCCACTATACACATAGTTTGTATAATGTATCAAGTTTAATACCAAGTGGAGTAGGCTGTAATATTCAACAACCAACACCTACTTCAGGGAAAAAAAAACCACTTGGTTGGGGTCAACCAACACATCATCCTATTACAGGAACACAATATTCAACTGGGGGGATAATATGCCCAATTTAATACCACTAATACCAATTTGTATCCTGCTATACCCTATCCAGGAGGTATGAATAATCAATGGTGACAACGTATTGTGGGTTATACTCCCTAACAACTAGTTGCCCCTTTTCAACCCTTACAATAGAATCCTCAAGTTTACCAACAACCACATGTGGGAGGTCAATATGGATACAATGTACAACAAAAAATAGCTTATCTCCCTCTTCATATTTCTATGTAATATCAATATTACAACTACCCACAACCAAATAGTCAACTTCCATTCTTAGCCAAATTTAGAATTACTGGACTTGTCCAAACTTATAAATGATCCCATCATGCATGACCCTTTTTGGTCATTTATACCGGACAAACTACCATTTGATATAGCTAAATTCGATGGAAAGTAGGGAGAAGACCCTAAAAATCATGTTATTAAATTCAATCTTCGGTGTTCATCGAACTCTTTGATGGATGATTCCACATGTTCCAATATTTTCCGATGTAGTCTTATTGGGACCACTGTCAAATGGTATATTGAATTGCCATGACATTCTTTTAGTTATTTTAATTCTCTAGAAATTTCTTTTCTTACACATTTTCAATTACCACTTAGATATGAAACAAGTACAGACCTTTTAACTTCACTTCAGTAGTCCACCTACACTCACATATGTGATCACATTCATGAGTGGAGACAACAATGTAGGTTAATCAAAGATCACATTCTCGATCAATTGTTTGGTGATTGGTTCACCAAGTCTCTACTTCCACCCATTACTAGAGATGTCGCTATGAGAGGTGTTGTAACCAAAGGGAAATAAATTAGTCATTCATAATACTTGGAATTGGTTTATTCCAATTCTAGAACTTTGTATGATTTAATTCTGAATGCTTCGCGTCCCACCACATATCCTTCAAGTCCTTACATAGAACCCTATGGCAATGGAATTGTAGGTTCTATGCAAACATAGTCTATCATTAAATCAATGAAAAATAAAAGTACTTTGACTTCATAATATAAATAGGCAGTTTCAAATCCCATGACTACTTCTTCTCTTTTTGTTTCCACTGAATTCAATGCCGTACAATCTTTAGAACCCTTAAGAACTAGGAAAAAGGGAGAAGGAAAATCCAAAAAACCTGTGAATTAGCAAGAGGATACCAAAACAAAAACTGTAGATGTTCAATCAAAATTTAAGAGAAAGGATAAGTTCCCTTGCCTCATATGTGGATTTGATCACTTTACTAAAGTGTGTCCTCATCGTCAAGAAGTTAATAAATTTATTAACAATACTTTCACTTTGACAGTCTTAACTGATCGTCTCCCTACTCAACAAGAATTTATTGGTCATGAATCCTTGCATGGACCTTCTTCTTCTTCTTCTATTGAATAATTTAACATGATCTCTAGTTAAATGGTCCATGTGACAACTCAATCATAGAGCTATGACTAAATTCTAGAGAAAAAGAGTGAAGGAATATCTATCGATAAAACCTCCCCTTCCACTTCACCACCTACCAATGGTATTCAAATTGAGAAACTTGTTTCTGACACAGTATTACATCCATGTAAGAGTACTATTTGAAAGTCAATTTTTAATCCTAGTGTACGTGCTTCTTAATATGACAATGTTGTTGAATATTTGGCTCAATCAGACTGCATTATGTCCACTCTCAAATTACTCCAAACTTGTTCAACACAAAGGAAAAATATGTTTCCAGTACATAAAGCTATGGATCCATAAAATTACAACTTCATTAATTTTAAACTAGAAGATTTTAAGTTAAGGAAGTCTCACCAACCCACCTTCAAAATATGTACTAAAGTTAGTGTGAAAAAGATACATTGTATTATTTTGTACTATGTTACTTCTACTTCTGTAATGTCTCTATCTTTTTTGGTGAGCCTTTGGTTCTCGTGAAATCAATTGGTCCCCTACCACCTTGAAGGCCTTTGATGATCATGGATTCCAACCTTATGGATTGTTATCATCCTATTATATATAATTAGGTTGAATATTTGGGTCCATTCACAATGAATTTTTTTATGCATCTTTAGATTATAAGCTTATACTGGGAAGAAACTGGTTTTATGCCATGCACATATCTGTTTTTTCTATTTTTCGTCCAGTCCAATTTCCGTACTAAGGAAATATTGTTAGCATTGATCAACTGAAGTTTTTCTCTCCTGACATTAAACCCAACTTCGTAAATAATATTCCGATTTTAGGTTCTTCTATCCCACAATATCAAAACATAGGGGTAGTAATTCTCAAAGACTCTTCAATCATGGGTATCTTTTCGTTAACAAGTCCCACTCCTCCTTTGTTGGTAGCTTTCATTAAAATGATCTCTACAAGCGATAACAATATTTTAAAGGGACAAACAATTAATGATTCAACATCCTGAAGTCCATCTGAAGCTATTTAGCAGGAAATCCAATCCATGTTTGATGACGGCAATTTTAATGATAAAATTTTAGTAGAATCGGACCCTTACCATATACCATATTGGTTATATTCTCCCAAACCATCCGTGGGAATATTATAAACCCACTTAATACTTAGGGTAAAAATATTTAATCATTTTGATTAAATTCCTACCTACTAGCCTAGATAGTTGGCATCCACTCGCACCACATTGTCAACACTTGACATTTATACACCAGGAGCACATTTATTCTAATTCTGGTTTGATCTTGTCCACTTTATTGAATTCCAAAATTAATAACTGCACCTTGTTGTAGGTTCTGTCTTGATCATGTTTTATTGCAGCTTTTCTCTAGATACTGTAAAGCTAGTCACCTAGGACACTGCTATATTTTGTTGCCAACCCATCCTCCATGATTTTATCTCTAGATTCCAGGATTAACATGTTTTTCCATCACTCTTCAAAAATCATTCATGATTCAGCTAATTCACGAGGTCTTTGATAGAGTTGGAAAGTGCTTTAGCCACCTCTAAGGGATTATCATATTTAGTAAGCCTGATTTATTAGCTAGCATGAGTTGTCTTCCACCAACTCAATTTTCCTTTATAAGGATGTATTAATATTGTAATAACCAATCAATTAATTATTGATTCATCATCAATTCATTTTATCAATCATACTTGCAATATATTGGATCACTTCTCTTGTACTTGGTCTCTTTATTCTTCTCTCTATTTTCCTTGTGCACGCTTCAGAGAATTACCTTTGTAGAAAGATCTACCTCATGTGATTCTTCTTTGCATCAGGGCTCTATTTCTACATGGTACCAGAGATGCAATTTCTACATGGTATCAGAGCTCAAGGTTGTTAAAGTTCAACAAAGTTGAGGAGCTATATGTTCTATCTATCAAAACACATCCATTCTCCTATTCCTCTTTGAAGAAGAGCTTGTTATTAAGATTACAATATTTTCTCCTAGTTTTATTTGTGCAAGTTGCAGAGAGTATCTTCTTGAGAGAATCAATATGTAAGTATGGATTCTTATTCATATATGTTCATGAATCCATTCAAATATCATGAATGGAAATCCAAAATTGGCATTCTGCTACATAGTAAGGGACTCGATAGAGTTTCTATGGATTTAGAAAATGAACCAACTCTATAGATTTTATATGACATCATCATCTGCAACTGAATGCATGAATTCATACGCAAGTGAATGCAAGACCACTATCCATATGAGAGTACTATCATCTACAGGACCATCCTCAGCCAGAAAGTGTTGGGACCACTCTGAACAAGAGAGTGTTCTTTTCTGTAGGACCATCCTTAACTAGGATATTGTCATCTGTAAATGAATGCATGATATTGTCTGCAAATGAATGTAGGATCTTGTTTGTAAATGAATGCAAGATCTTGTCTACAAATTAATGCAGGATCACTCTCCATATGAGAGTTCTATTGTTCATGGGACCATCCTCAACCGACAAGTGTTAGGACTACTCTCAATAAGAGAGTGTTCTTGTCCATAGGACTATCCTCAACTAGGATACTATCGTCCAAAAATGAATGCAGGATCTTATCCACAAATGAATCCAAGACCACTCTCAATATGAGAGTAGTATCATTCATAGGACCATCCACAGCTAAGTTCTAGGACCACTCTCAACATTAGAATGTTCTAGTCTGTAGGACCATCCTTAACTAGGATATTTTTGTCCACAAATGAATGCAGGATCTCATTTGCAAATGAATCCAGGACCACTCTCCATAAGAGAGTACTACTGTCCACATGACCATCCTCATCTTGCAAGTGTTAGGATCACTCTCAACAATAGAGTGTTCTTTTCCGCAAGACCATCCTCAACAAATAAATGCTAGGATACACTCATCCTTAAATACATGTTGTACCTCATCAATATTTATAAGAATATATTGATAAAATTGACATCCCTTCTCTATACTAGAATACCATTACCATCTCATTCTCAATAATAATCTTATCATCACTCCGTCTTTCGAGGGAGGTCATTTTGGAATACATCAAGACTATCTCGAAAGTGCTCAAAATTTACACGAGACAAAGGATTAGTCAACACATCAGCAACTTGTTCCTCTGTAGGAACATACTAGATCTTCACGTCTCCTCTTTGCACCATATCCTAGATGTGGTGATACTTTATCTCTATATGCTTTGACTTATCATGAAACACTAGGTTCTATGTTAGCTTGATGCAACTCTGGTTTCCACAATAAATATTAGTTGCATCTATATCGGTATCAAACAATCATGCTAATAGTTTTCGAGTCCATATTGATTCGCTATCGGATGAACATGTTGCAATGTACTCAGCCTCAGTTTTACTTAGGGAAACACTAGTTTGCTTTCTACTAGGCCATGAGATCACACTTGATCCCAAACTGAAACAACATCCTGAGGTTTTGTTTCTATCTTCAAAAATTCCTATTGAATCTGAATTAGTATAGCTATACAATATGAAATCATAGTCGGTTGTATATCTGAGGCCATAATTCAATGTACCTTTTAGGTATGTCATAACATGTTTTTCTACAAATACATGAAAATGTTGGGGTTCCACCATATATTGACTAAAGGTGTTCAATACAAAACATATATCTGGTCTTGTATTTGTCAAATACACCAGGGAGTCAATAAAATGTCTGTATAATGTGACATCTACTCTTTCTGAAGAATCATCATTCGGGAGCTTCAAGTTTGTAACCATCAGAGTGTTCATTTCCTTGAAATCCAAAATCCCAAATATCTTTAGGATATCAACTACATATTTTCCTTGGTTTAGGAAAATCTCTTCTAGAAACTGCCATACTTCAAGACCTAGGAAACAATGCATTGTGCCAAGTTATTTCATCTCAAATTTTTCCGCAAGTTTCTTCTTACATTGATTAATGAGCTTCCCTTTCCTGTTAAAAATAGATAATCTACATACAACAATAATAACATGATCCCATCATTTTCAACCTTATAGTAAAGGTTGGAATCAAATTTACTTTTGGTAAAGCCCAAGTTCATCAGGAATCCATAAATTCTTCCATACCATGCTCTAGGTGCTTGTTTTAACCCATATAGATATTTATTTAATATGCATACATGTGTCCCCTTTTCATGGTTTCAAATCTTGGTGGTTGTTTAATACATACTTATTCTTCTATGACACCATTTGGGAAGGTTGTTTTTACATCCATTTGATGTAGCTTCCATTTCATCTTGGCTTCCAAGGAAATGATATTTATGATAGAAATATATCTTGCTACTGGTGCAAAGGTCTATTCATAATCAATTCCTTCGTTTTTTGAAAATTCTCGTGCAACAAATATTTCTTTAAATTTTTCAATACTGCCATTTGCTGAATTCTTTTCCTTGAAAATATATTTTGAAGAAACTACTGACTTGTCCTTTGGGATTGGAATCACATCCCAAAAATCATTCTTTATTATAGATTGATATTCTTCGATCTCACCTTCATCCATTCCTTCTTCTTTGAATCTTCTTCAAAACATGTGGGTTCTTCATCAACAAGGTTTCCCATTAATTCCACATAGTTTGAGTAGATTCTTCGTCTCTTGTTTCATTTGGGTGCACCATATATTTCTGCTTCCCTGATTATATCACATGCCCAAGATGGTATTCTTTTTGTTGAGATCATCTCTTGGGGTGTTTCCATGGGTCCTTAGGGTTCTTCTAGGTCATGATTGTTACTGGAAATAGTTAGCCAATGCGGACATAGGCTATTACCCTAGATTGAATAACTCAAATCTAGAAAAAAACACCTACACAATAAAGAAACTTTCCCTATAATTAACTAGAATACATGAATTGATTACTCTCTTACCATTTTTAGAGGTTGTAAAGGTATGAATCTTGATGTGCTTGAGCTAAGCAGAGATCTTGTAATAAACACAAAATAAACAAACCAAGTCAGAGTAACAAGATTATCTGTAATCGTTTGTAAATGACCAAGGAAATAAAAAATAAACAAAGCATAAGAATAAGATACACAATGTGTATGGGAAATAAACTATATTTTCATTAAAAATAATGAAGGAGAGATCACAACTAAACCTCTATGTTGGGATATCTTCTCAATGGGGTCTTGGCCTCAAGATTCACCTTGCCTCCTAATCACTCAAGATATCCTGAGCTAATTTGGACAGATTTTAGATGTTATCACACAATATTACTCCCCTTTCCCATGAGGGGTGACCCAATACTTAAGGGCTTCAATGATAGAGTAGGTTGAGGATCCCAAGGAAGAGGTGGAGGGATCATCTCTAGGATAGGGTATCTTGAGTTCCATCGATCATTATTCTTAGGGATGAGGCTCCATGAAGGTTATCTTCGAGAATCCTCTCAAAGCCTTTCTATTTTTCTTTTACAAGTTGAGCACTACACCTTGTATGAGGGAAACATACAATGAAAAGGGGGTAATACATGTTTCAAGAAGGAAACATGAAGTGGCATTGCTCCTTGTAAATATACAAAGTGTGTTTCCAGCATAGGTACCACCATTTTCATAATAGAAAGGTGCGGTGGTGTCCAAGAGTAATGAATTACTCTTTCTCTCTCACTTTTTACTTCAGTATCTAAGGAGTTTTAGGCAATCAATGAGATACCTATCTCATAAAATGATGGTGACAAGAATTAGGTGTAACATAATTCCCCCCAAAGCATGAGGCTAGAGGGAAAGTATAGGAAAAATGCATTGTCCAAACATGTTATAACATCAAGGAAAAGGTCCAAAGGTTAGAACTCATCAAAAACCAAGGAGATTACAATTTGATACATATCCAAATGACTCACAAAATGGCTACCGATCAATATATTGTATATTGATGTCGAATATAAAAAATCATGGCTATTAAAATAAAATGTAGATCCATGAGAAGAAGACTCAAATTCAAACCTAGGTACCAAACATATAATGTAGATCTATGATATGCAGACACAAATCTGAGCACAACGACGAACATACAAATGTGGATCCATGCAATAACTCATACAAAATATCCCATCACAACTTGGGAGAAAGTAATGAATGCTCAACAAAAATCCAGGGTCTTCATCCCATTCTCAAGAAAGTATGATTCTATGCATGTGAATAGATGTGTTGAATTTAAACATGGTAGAAATGACTTGATTACCGGTGATTGATGAGAACCATCAACAAGTGCGAGGGAAATCATAATTAATTTCAATGATTCCCAAGGTACCCTAGTACATTCCTTCGAATTTGAATATATAAATTGATGTCAAACATGCGGTTGAATCTTTAAATCAAAGGAAAATGACTAAATCCTATTGCCGAAAGTGAGGAAACATGCCATTAAGGCATGTAGAATTCAAGGTAGTGACTTGTTTCTAAGACAAATTCCTAGAAGTTGTGCTGAAGCTGACATGAATATTCTCGTCGAAGGAGGGCCATGATGAATCCCACATCAATGACACAAGACTCGGAAAAAAGTTCTAGAATTTTGAGTATGAAGTAACCACATGACTGACTCAAAGGTAACTAACAAAAAATAGAGGTTGGTTTGACTACAGAGAGTAATTATTAGTAGATAACTTTCCTTTGAACATTTAGCGGCACGAATGAAGACTTTCCAGCATTGACTTGATGAGGTGGATACTAGTACATAATGCGATGCTGGATAATGCATTCTTTGACAAGACTCTAAGGAGTAACATGATTCATGAAAGTGTATCGACTCGAAGAAAAGATGAATACCCAAATGTTTGAATGGAATGCAAACAAGTGCCATGTTTAAAGGTGACTAGAAAGTTACCATCATTACTAATGAGACATAGTTTCCTTCCCTTAATTGCCCCATCATAATTGATGAGTGCTTATTTACTTTTTTAAAGGGTCAAAAGAGGGTAAAAAATATTCATTGTAGTTTATCATTAAATAATTACATTCTCACTTGTTTTCCAAACATGATAAAGGAGGGGTGAGTTCCTAGCAAAAAGGGTCCTTTAATGTTTATTTTAACGAGTCCAATGAAAGAAAAATTGAAGTTGATTATGTTTAGAGAGTCTTAATGGGACTAAATAAGACTCCGAAAAGGTCATTTTTTCATAAAATTTAGTCTTAGAGGCTCGAAAAATTATAAAATAATACCATGGAGAACTTTTCTAATCAAAGACTAGAGTATATCATTTTTGTAAATAGTCAATCTGAACCGAAAAAGGGGTAAACTATAGTCAGAAACACAACCTTTCAAGTACTTTTACATGTGTGAAAGTGACAATTTCACTTGGAAATATTTTTATATTTTGAAAGTTGGAAACGAGCTTAAAGAGGACTCCATTGGTTTTTTTTGCGTAAACATGTTTAATGAGCCTTAAAAAGTAGTAAAAGTACACCCAAAAACTTAGTTTTAGTGTTTAACTAGCATGCCTAAAATTTTAAAAATGCACTTGGAATATTTTTTTTTACCGAGAATAAAAAAGACAAAAGGAAAACTCATCCATACCATAAACATTACTTCTATATGCCTTGTAATTCTCAAAAAGATCATTAGACACCAACTTGATAAAAAACTAGGCAAAATATGACCATATTGTGGGTAAAAATAATAAATTTATTTAAATAAAAAGTCATAATTGTAAATACAATTGGTGAATGGTGAAAAATAGTTACCATTTGCATTTTTACCCATACTTGGTGAGAAAAAACCCTTTTGGAAAACAAATTTTGAGTGCAATTTGATAAATCTACGAGCGATCATTCGGTGAATCATCTAGACCAAGTAATTCATATCCTCTTACTCTTAAATTCTATGGTTTCGAATTTTGTTTTAGTGCAATCTTTAGGTTTTTTAGGACCATTTTCTAAGGCGAAAATGCACCTCGCCAGCACTGCGTTTTCCTCTTGTGGGAAAGGCGATGTTACGCAACATCACAGATTTCCTCAAAGGGAAAGGCGATGCCACCACTATGTCTGAAAGGATGAGGTGCGGTGGTGCAAACCATATTAAAAAACCTAAAAGTAGGGCCAAACAACAAAATTTCATGGTTTGAAAATGATCATAAATGATTTTTAACACTTCTATTTGAATGTATGGAAGGTTGAAAGAGAAAAAATGATTGTGTGGAAAGAAAGATAACATGAGTTGGATGATATCCATGGGGAAAATGACCATGGCACCTTTAGTGCACTTTGGGAGAGTCAACTCCTGAATTTTTTCTAGGTGCCCATCATGAGGGCCAAAATCATACTACTAGAGTACATAATCAAGATGTGGAATCGTGAGCAACATTACTTAAAGGTAGGGGCACATATAATCAAAGTGGAGGTAGAAGACATTTACTTCCCTATAGGGATTTCCATGAAGAAAGAACTTATCTCACTAACTGGTCCATGAGGTGGGAATGTGAATACTCAAGGCCTTATTGATCTATACTTCTTTCCAGGAACTCAAATGAGTGGGAAGAAAATCCCCATCAAAGGTGTGTTGGATTTACCTTTGAGGATGGTCCTCTTTACCATGAAATGAGTATCTGGGAGCCATGGGGCACACTAGGATTCTAGGGATCATATGATGTATTCCTTGGAAGAAATGGAACCTATTGTGTTTAACTGGGAAGAATCCTTTTTGGTGTTCTTCAAGGAGAAACTTACCAAATGTCATCGGGGTGAGTTGAAGCAATTTGGATATGGGACCATTCTCGTATCCTTATTATTAGAGAGTATACCACTAGTGAGGTATCAAGTGTCCTTCAACAAACTCTAGGCCCAAGATCCATGCATGATTAGGTGGGTTGAGGTGATGGCTCATCATGGCGACGTGGGAACTAGAGTCAATTATGGAGCATCATTCTTCCACTGGTTAGATGACCAACTTCTGATGATTGAAGACTATGCCTATGTAGGCATAGAATTTGTGGTCATCAACACTTATCTTTTCATGATGATGATTAGTCAGTAAATATTGGTAATAGAGAAATTGAAATACAAGTTTTAATGGTTTTTATGATTTTTAAAATTTTTATGCATGGTAATGAGACATGTTTCCTTCTATACAGATGTTTGGATGACCAATCTAGGAGGATCATCACCTATCGAAAGGAGGGTGGGAGCTTGATTCATAATCCAGGAAGCGACTAAGGATATTGAGGAGGTCGAGAAAACCCTCTATAGGCTTACATTAGACACTCTCGATATATAGGTAGATGACCTACTGGGGAGGTATTAGCAGCACACGACTGGTGTGGCATGAAATTTTGATTGGTTTCTATGTAGAGTGGAAAGAGCAATAATGTTCTACCCTGATCATTACTAGACTATAGCAAGATATGTACACTGAAATACAAGAGCTTCATATTTTTTTATCATATTTTACTAAAATCTAGAATGCTTTAGATCAAGTCTCGGGACCACATTTTTGTGTTCATGTATTTGTAACTTCAGCATGTATTAACTTGTATATGTTATGTATTGTGCCCCAATGTTTATTCTAGGAAGTGTCTGTAATGTATTGAATTCATGTCATGACCCGATGTGCCTATCGAGAGATTCAATAATGTAAACAAGTCATGTCAAGTCATTGTGGGTAACCCTCCAATTGTTCAAGGGTTAAAGTCCCTGCAGTTGTGCAGCCCTAGGGTTATTAGACTATCCTAGATAATTTGACCCTAGGTGAGTTATTGTAAGTCAGGGCAATAGTACCCACCATTGTGTTAAGGATAACCCTCCTTGTTGGTCAGAGGGGAAAAGTCCCCACAGTTGTGGGGCACTAGGGTTATTGGACTCTCCTAGAGATGTTCGCTCTAGTAAAGTAATTGTTAAGTTAGGCTGACATGATGGAGTGGAAATTAAGTGAATGAAAGAATATAAATAGAGAGTGAGCCTCTCTATTTATCACATACACACACTCACTCACTGGGGCACATGAGTGAGAGAAGAAATTGCCGTGACAAGAGAGAGAGAGACTACTGTTGTTGGGAGATCATCTTATTGTTTTGTGGTTTTTCTTTTGGTGCTGATTCTATATTTGAGGAAGTTGCAGGGTTTTCTCCTTTATGTTTTCCCCGAGGAAAATCTTTGTGTTCATTGTCTCTTATGTTTTATTGCTATGCATTTTATTCTCTCAGATAAGATCCTAAGATCATAATGCTAGCTTGAATGATAAAAATCCAACATGGTATCAAAGCTAGCATGAGAAGAATACATTGTGCAGCTACAGAAGCTATGGATTCTTAATTTTTGGGTGTCTCTCCACAATCAATCAACAAAAGTATCCTAGGTTGTCTCTCCATTAAAGGGCACATCTTTCTGTCGAAGCGAAATTCGATTAAGAGCATTTTCAGTTTTTGGTGCAGGAAATTAGGGCTTCTTACAGAAGAGGAATTTTTTAGTGATCCAGGAATAGGATTTCTCTCCTCATCAAAATCGAATTTTAGAGACCTTGCTTGAAATTTTTGGTTGGGTATAACTCTAGGAAAGTCAAACCCTAGTTTGACCCCAGGCCGAAAAAACCCTAAATTACTAAAACTGATAAGTTTTCATCCATTCGCTATATATCAGGATTGGAGAAGGATCAGGAGCTGATACTTTCATAGGCCAAATAAAATATACCTTTTTACACTTTTCCCAAATTTCAGCCTCAGATTCACTATATTCTAGGAGATATGATCCTTCCAAGTTAGTGTTCCTTCCTCTTCAAGGATTCATCCCTAAACAGGACGCCTAGGGAGAATTACTATATATCAGGCTACAAAGGTCCAAATGAAATTTATGAAGATTTTATAGAAATTTAATAGAATGTACTTTATTTGGTCCAATTTTCAGACCCATAAGATGAAACAGTGACACGTGGAAGTCCATACAGCTTCACTATTTTGAACAGTCCTGAAAAAGGTCATCTTGGGAAAAAGATAATTAGTCCCAATTAGTGAAACCAATTCTGATGAAACATGTAGTGGTATAACAGGGACAGGTGAGGCTACCTCAATGCAAATTTTCAGACATAGAGGACCATTAATCGTGGAGATATTGCAGAAACGGTATCAGGCATTTATGTAGAACAAATTGGAAAACTATGGCTTCCTGTTTCGGGAGCTTCCGTCCACGGTTTTAAGAAAAGGAGTACATTGGAGAGCCCACCTTGAAGAGTTCTATATTTCTAGCCAATTATATCTGAAATATTCCAAGTTTTCAACATTAGGGTTTCTCTGTCAAACCATATATCAGCCAGCTCTGGAACTAGGACGGACACCTCAAATCGGTAAGATCTAATCTTTTTCTATTTTCATTTTAGGTTCTCATTTCAAAGTGATATATCACATAAGCTTGATGATAAGCTTGGTGAAGTTGACAACTTCCAAGCATGGAAGTATATGATCTCTCTAAAGAAAATGAATTGGACACCTATATGAGTAGTGAGGTTCTAGTTCGAGAGGGAGATAAGGCTCAAAGCCTTACACAAGAAGAACTTGGTCAAGGCCAAGAAGATAATTGTTGATTCAATCACGAATCAAATTATACTACAAGTGTCTTCCCTAAAGAAATCAAAAGAGATGTTTGATTCCTTGACCAATCTATTTGAAGGGAAGAACATAAATAAAAAATATGACTTTGAGAAAACAATTGAAGAATGTGAATATCCAGAATGCGGAGACCATACAGTCATACTTTACGAGGGTCTCTCAAATCAAAGAACAACTTGTAGCAGTAGAAGAAGAAGTGGAGAATGCAGAAGTGGTAATAGCCACCTTGAATGGCCTCCCAATATCATGGGATTCATTCATGCAAGGAATGTGTACCAAAAGGAAGTGATTACTTTTAGCAGACTCTGGGAAGAGCACACACAAGAAGAAGCTCGACTCATAATAAGAGAAAAGAAGATGGGAAGATCAATCTCTCACCATCCAAAGAGGATCCCTCAAGTGATGAGGAATATGAAAGAACCTCTTATCCATATTAGCATTTGGATAAGAAATGATGCTATTATGAATGAAGAAGATGATGAAGCTGAAGGCTCAAGAAGGAGTCTACCTATGAAACAAATAAAGATAACTATTCAATTGTCATTTCATGATCTTGTTTTGTTATGCATTTGTTTATATTCAGTTGATGTATTATGCATGATAGAATGTTTGCATTAATGACAGTATACTACTAAATCACATATGGTAGGTAAGTATCTCATGGTGCTATACAACTCTCCAATGCTACTTATCTAGAATGAAACCTCTTTGATGACATATTGGATTAGTGCACAATCTCAATGTTGTCTTGGTAGAGATGGAAGGCATCTAGAAAATTTTTGTGAGATATGGATGAATGTTGCATTGGCTAAAATAGTTGCATCATCATATATTTATGCATAAGAATTTTCCATTATGAATATGCCTTATGAAATGTTTATAACCATACAACTAATGCATTTGACTTGTAGGAAAGATCGCTAAAAATCGCCTACAAGCAAAGAAAGAAGAGACTTGTTCCAAAGAACAAGTGACGACAGTTCAAGAGGAAGGATAATATGACGAATGCAGTGGCATCATTGATGTAGAACCTTCCAGCTATGAAGAAGTAACCAAGAAGAAAGGGAAGACCAGTTCAAGAAGAATGATGTCTAGGATGCAGTATCGATACATGAAGGAAAGTTCATAGTTCCATCATGCAGTAGATGGAAACATTGTGGGATACAAGGCAAGATTTGTGGCATGAGGTTTCTTATGAAAAGAGTGCATAGAGTATGAAAGGCAGAGGGAGTATAATGCTTCACTTCAGAGGGAGTGACTACATAATATCTTGAGGTTTGAAATCGTATGACATGAATTTTATCTTACTGGTGAATCTAGGATTTACTGAGAGTAAAGAGGATTCAAACCTTTTCCTCAAGGTTGAAGGTCGAAGACCAGAGATGCTCCTATTATATTTAGATGACTTGTTCCTGACAGAAGTTGCAAGAAGGAGACTTGGTGCCGAGTTTGAGATGAAGGAATTGGATATGATGCACTACTTTCTAGGAATGGAGGTGTGGTAGAATCTCCCTGGGACAAGGGAAGTATGTAGTAGAGATCCTGAAGAGGTTCAGGATGATGGACTACAAGGCCATGACCACACCTATGGCATTGAACCTGAAGCTACTAAGTGTTGCTTCATCAGAGTTGGTTGATGCCACGGAGTATCATCAAATGAATGGGTCCTTGATGTACCTGACAAATACGAGACTAGATATTTTCTTTATTGTGAACACCTTGAGCCAATTCCTGATAGATCTGAGACATGTTATTCTGAGGTACCTAAAGGGTACAATTGATTATGGGCTCAAGTATGAGGTGAATCAAAAGATTAACCTGGAAGGTTATGTTCATTTAGATTAGGCAGGCATTGCCATTGATAGGAAGAGCACTTCAGGGTGTTGCTTCAGTATGGGATCAGGTGTGATCTCTTGGTTTAGAAGGAAACAGTCTTACTTGTCACTGAGTACAGCTGAAGCAGAGTATGTTGCAGCTTGTTGAACTAGTTGTGAGGTAGTATGGCTAAAGAAGCTACTATCTGATTTATTTGATCTCAAGTTAGATGCTACTTGTATATATTGCAATAACTAGAGTTCTGTGAAGTTGTCATAGAACCCAATGTTCCATGACAATTCAAAGCATATCAAGATCAAATATCACTATATTAGGGATATAGTGCAGAGAGGAGAAGTGAAGCTCCAATTTGTTGCAATGGACAAATAGATAGTTGATGTGTTGATGAAGCCATTAGCCAGAGTGAAGTTTGAGTACTTCAGGGAGAAGCTTGGTGTTCTCCAAATCGAGGTTCCTTCCTAGGGGAAGTGATGAGTCTGTGAGCCATTCTGACATGGTGAGATGATTGGTTCCTCCCATGGTCAAATGTAAGGGTTGATCCATTCTGTCATGGTGAGAGAATTGGTTCCTTTCATGTCAGATGCGATTGCTGAGCCATTCTGATGTGACTGTAGGATTGGTTCCTACATGATCAAATATAAGTGCTGAATTCCATTCTCTGAATGGAGGCACCTGGTCAATTACAAGGAATACTCAGTCTAGGGTTGAGGGCCATTCTGATGTGATTGAGGGATGTGTTCCCACATGATCAGATATAAGTGCAGGGCCATTCTGATGTGATTGAAGGATGTGTTCCCACTTGATCAAATATAAGGGCTGATGCCATTCTCTGGGGGAATGGAGGTACCTGGTCAGTTACCAGGAAATCTCATCCTGGGGTTGAGATCCCTTCTAGCATGGTTACAGGATGTGTTCCTGCATGGATAGATGCAAGTACATATCCCTTCTATCATGGTTGCAAGATGTGTTCCCGCATGGCTAGATGTAAGTGTAGAACCCTTCTAGCATGGTTTCAGGATGTGTTCCTGCATGGCTAGATGTAAGTACATAGCCCTTCTGGCATGGTTGCAGGATTTGTTCCTGCATGGCTAGATATAAGTGCTAAGCCTTTTTGATAGGGTTGTGGGATGTGTTCCCGCATGATCAGATGTGAGTGCTGAGCCTTTCTGACAGGGTTGTGGGATGTGTTCTTGCATGGTCAAATGTCAGTGCTGGGCCTTTCTGACAGGGTTGTGGGATGTGTTCCTACACGGTCAAATGTGAGTGCTAGGTGTGCCTTTCTAACATGGTGTTGGATGTGTTCCTCTCATGGTCATATGTAAGTGCTGGGCAGGCCATTCTGAGTTAGGGTCAAATGTAAGCATTGAATAAGACCTACATGGAGGCTAGGCCTACAACCAACATGAAAAAGGGTTGGCTCTGTAGAACTTCCTATGACGAGAAGAATCAAGAGATAGCACCAGTGATGATGATCCAATAATAATGATCTATATCGAGTGATGATGATACAACAATGATGATCCAACAGTAATGATCTAGATCAAGTGATGATCTAGATCCAGTGATGATGATCTAATAGTGATGATCTGATAGTGATGATCTAGATTGAGTGATGATCTAGATCTATTGATGATGTCCCCGAGATGATCCAGATCGAGTGATGATCCAGATCTAGTAATGATGATCCAGATCAAGTGATGATCCAGATCCATTGATGAAGATGACTTTAATATGAAGATAACTTGAAAATGAAGATGAATTGAAGATAAATATGACTTGAATATGAAGATGACGAGATGATCCAGTTAGTACATAGAAGAAGACTAGTAATGACAAATTGTGTCAAGAGAATACCTTCCTTGTTAAGAGGGAGTGTTGATGTATTTGTAACTTCAGAATGTATTCACCTGTATATCTTATGTATTGTGCCCCGATGTTTATTCTAGAGTGTCTGTAATGTATTGAAGTCATGTCATGCCTCAATGTTTCTATTGGGAGATTCAACAATGTAAACAAGTCATGTCAAGTCATTGTGGGTAACCCTCCTATTGTTCAAGGGTTAAAGTCCCTGCAGTTGTGGGGGCCTTAGGGTTATTAGAATATCCTAGAGAATTCAACCCTAGGTGAGTTATTGTAATTTGGGGAAATAGACCCCACCATCATGTTAAGGATAACCCTCCTTGTTGGTCGGAGGGGAAAAGTCCCCACAGTTGTGGGGCACTAGGGTTATTAGACTCTCCTAGAGATGTTGGCTGTAGTAAAGTAATTGTTAAGTAAGGTTGACATGATGGAGAGGATATTAAGTGAATGAAAGAATATAAATAGAGAGTGAGCCTATCTATTTATCACATACACACACTCACTCACTAGGGTGCATGAGTGAGAGAATAATTTGTTGGGACAAGAGAGAGAGAGAGACTACTCCTGTCGGGAGATCATCTTACTGTTTTGGGGTTTTCCTTTTGGTGCTGATTCTATCTCTGAGGAAGTTGAGGGGTTTTCTCCTTTACGGTTTCCCCAAGGAAAATATTTGTGTTCATTGTATCTTGTGTTTTATTGCTGTGCATATTATTTTCTTAGATAAGATTCTAAGATCATAATGCTAGCTTGAATAATAAAAATCTAACATTTGTACCAAAAACTTATATATAA